>NJDC01007256.1:0-20454 GCA_002245475.1 Calephelis virginiensis | reverse complement strand
CTACTACATCAGTCAGGAATCGAATCTACATCAAATGGGTAATGGATAGTCATGCACGCTAATCCTCCGATCAACGGAACAGTTAAACCATTCAATCAACCAAATTTAAGGTACATTGTGCGATACACATACATAAAATTGTTTCAACGGTTCAAACACAGAAATGTTCCAGTCACGTTTGCTGCAAATTGGCAAAGTTTTATCACAATCGGATTAAGGGTTTTAGAATACATTTCGATTTAATAATGCGTTATCTTATTTCAACGTTACTTGTTTAGCATTTGGTTAATGTCTAAGAGATTTGTCCTTACAATGACAATCATAACAAACAATCAAGCAGTAAACTTGTTATTTGTTAAAATAATCATAATCTATATATTAATACGTGATGTCAAAACTTTGCACTACTCTTTAAGAAATTTCCGAGGACGGAGGAGTATGAAATTTGGCACACATAAAATTTTTGTGTAGAAGAAGTGAAGGTTGCTAACATTTATCCATATTAATGCTTATAAAGTGCATTAAATAAGAAAAATAAACATTACACATACTACCATGTATTTGACACACACAAACAAATATATTGATAACGATAAAAGATCATAGATAGCTTATAAACTATATTCATCATGATTGGAAACAAAGTACATAGTTGGACATGATAAATGAAGATGGAGTTTTTATCAAAAGGATAATTGACAATAGAACTTTAATAATCAAATATTATCATGGTCGAATTTCGACCGATGGGAGACAACAAGTAAACAATAAATACAATGATACATTTTCCTCTACTTGATGTCAGTTACTATTCATAAACTACTAGTGACGGCTATGGAAATAATAATTATAGCAAATACCTATTGTCGTAATCACAGTGTAGTGTTTCAGTCCGGAGGAAAGAGTAGCCGAAAGTCTTGCATAATGCGTCCACAGGACAGCAACGTATAACATCTATGGTCTCTAAAGATCTCGTAATACCAACAGGCCAGCAGTGTGCATCTGTGCTGTCTTATCATATAATAATTAAAACGCGGTAAAACCGCAAAAACACGACTTCGATTTAAATAAATAAGTACGTATACCTACGTAAACAAAATTTGAGTTTTTTTTTCGATTTTCCTGGGTGTTTTAGATTTAGAATTGGCATTTCGAGGTGCTTGCATAAAACATTCAACAAAAAAACAAAGATTGGTTCAGAAACGGAAGAGAAAACGATTAGTTTAAATAAAAAATCAAAATATATAACCTTCTCCTTTAGAAGAGATTAAAAAATGAAAAAAGAAAACTCCATTCAGACGAAACCTTAGGTACTTACTAGATAATATTTCTGCAGTAAGTCGCAGTCTTACGCCAGCAACGTTGCGGTTTACATCAATTTGCTTTGCGGTTTCTCTCACAGAGCCTAATTTCCACACGTTCCGGGACGTTTTAGCCTTCACACCGTGCCTTATGTTGGGCGTAATTCCATTTCCCGAGCAGGATTAGATGGATATTGTTATTTAATATTGAAGAGGCTTGCAAGCGTTTTAGTTACGTTGTTTGGAATCTATTTCAGCTTATAACACTCTATGTACCGGTTCTGAAAACTTCTTTAACAGTTATAGCACCTTTTGTAACGGAGAAATTAAACTCGCGTCAGCTCATACGACCTGATCGAAAATTCGTAAGACGGAGGGATAGTAAAATCACTGTATGTTGTCGCTGCATTTCATGCTGTGGTCTACGTTTCATTGGCCTGCGGCCTCGCTGTAATCTAGTTTGAACATCTCGCGAGGTGATTGTACCTCGCGCAACGCGTGATAAACATATACGTTTACTTATTCTCGAACAAAATCAATTTAGTGAAATTTGTGTTATACTGCAATGGTAGTAGTACTAATAATGAAAGCTATTCATACAAAATTCATAAATTAGTGGCATTTAATATTTAAGTTTTTATTTTTACCGGCACTACCAGTGGGCAAACGTTTGATTATTTTTTATTTAAGGCGTATTTTAGACGTGAATAGACAACCAACGTGAACCACACGTGTGTGTGTCTCTTTTCTCTTACTATGAGTGTTTGTGAATGTTTAAGTGGTTTTTTTTGTTTGAAAGCTGATGTGATTGTGATGGTATTATATATGGTAACAGTAATGTTTTGAGAAGGTCATTGAAACTTTTAAAATTTGTTTGAAGTTTAAAGTAAATTGGTAATATAAACATTTGTCGTGTATTGTGTTTACTGGATGCAGTCTTCTGCAGTAAATCGTAATATTGCTGCGGTTAACAGCAATTTGCGTTGCGGTTGCTCACACAGAGGTTAATTTCAACACGTCTCCGGGACGCTTTAAGCCTGAATACGGCTCTGGAGGCTGGACGTATTACCGTTTCTCGAGCAAGATGAAATAGATGTTGGGATTTATTACTAAAGAGGTTTGATTGTTGTATGGTACTACTGCTATTGTATGGTCAGTGTAGCATTTTTGTATACTTGTTTTTTTTATAGAATAGTATGCTGTGGTTTTGGGATAACCTTTCAAGTGAGTAAACTCGAAATTCGAAATTCAACCATAATAAATTTTAATATCTTGTTGGTAAGAACGTCATCTTCGTTTTTCAAGACCAACTACTTTGTTTCCAAACTTTTTAGTGCGCCATCTGTGATCATTTATCGTTATCATCAATATATTTGTTTGTGTGTGTCAAATGCATGGCCGTGTGGGTAATATTTTATTTATTGATTTAATGTACTCTATATATTTATTATTATTGAAAAATATTAGCGTTCTGCACTTCTCCTGCACATAAACTATACATGTGCTAAATTTTATGCTCCTGCTTCCTCGCAATTTTTGTAAAATGGGATCCAAAGTTTTTAGCATCACGTATTAATATATACCCTGATACCTAAGATACCCTGGCGAATTTTGTTGTTCGATCACGTGACAAGGACTTTTTGTCACGCATTACACGTGTCTAAGTAAGGTTATGGCTATGATTTCAATAAATTTATGCCTAAATTAAACCTTTATTTTTAAAATGGTTACCTTTTAAAACGTGATACCAGATTTGTGAATGGATAAAACTAACGAGTAACCCCATTAGGAGGGTCACCATTATGATTACAATTTTTACACAACTTGCAAATTAAGCGAACTGTAAACTTCAACGCTACCAAAATGGCTGACGAAACTACGTAGCAGCTTAATGGTATCGCCACACTATTCACACTGTTTTGGTATTTCGGTTTGTTCTACGTGAGATACGATTTTCATCCACAAGAAAAAATTGTCTATTTTAGTTTGACTTACTAAAGCATTTTCCATTTTTGTGTTGCTAAGGATAAGAAATTAAAAAAAAACTGATATTTTGCCTAAATCTACAACAAAACTTACCAAAATCTATAAAATACAAATTCTGGCGATCATTAAACTCATTTAGACGTACAAATATCGCACAATTTTAATATTTCAGTATGATGTTATCAGAATAAATAAAATTGAACGCTTTCAATGGCTACGCAATAATTTAGTGGTAGATACTGGATTTTTTTTTGTTTTTTTGTATGATATTGGCGTTGCCAACTTAAGGTCGCTATGCAAGGCCCCAAGCAAAAGTAAGTTAACCCGCTATTTTACCCTCCGAACTAGAATGTGTCAAAGGCAAGCACTGCACTGAATAGGTAGGTGTTAGCACCCAACAAAAGTGCGAGGTCGGCAACACATTAGTCATTAAAAAAAACAGTGTTAGTGACGCTAAGCCTATGCTCAACTCTTACTAGCTGCAAAGAAGACTAGACCACAATGGAGCAAATGCAGGAGACAAGTTACACCATATAGATATATCATAATGGAGCAAAAACTGGTCGATTGCTTTATGATAACATCTTTTGAATGTTGTTGTTTTAAATAAATTCTATTCCTCCTGCAGTTAAATAAAAGAGTGTTTTGTTGAGAAACACGAGACGTTCATTCTTGTATTTCTGATATCAAAGTATGCAGTGTATTTGTAACTAAAATATTTTTTATGAGTACAAAATCTTTTGCAAGACCCTATAAATTAAAGTTTTAAGCTTCAGTCAGTCCAAGACATCCTTTAACACAATATGCAATGTGTGATTGCTATATTTCAAGGTCAAAATGTGGAAAGATCCTAAAATATAAATTTTATGACGTCCCCTGGGGGTTCTTAATTACAAATGTTGTCACTTTTCATGTCGACCTTCGTAACGTAAAATTTGGACATAATTCGGATGATATTCCTTAACGGGGTATTTTAGATGATATTTTATTATCAGAAAAGAGAGGTTTTATCTAGAATTACAGTATTTTCTCAAGTTGAGTGAGGATAAATATGGTGTAAAGTCTTCAAAGTGAAGGGTCAATGGTCTGACAGAGAGTATTGAGATGAGGTTGGAACATGTATTAAAATTATAATATGAGTCCTTCTGTGTTTAAGTAGCCAAATGGCAAAAACAAAACCGTATAAAATTGAGTATGTGTGTATGTCCATTCGTCTATATGTTACAGTCACTTTAGCTAATGTTTTTGTTATTTACACAAATGAAATAAAAACTTATATTCTATTTGTGGAAAAATGTCACGGTATTTTGTGACATCTAGCCAAATGGTACTTACTACTCACATAATACAGTTGTTTTCAAGGTCACTATTGTTGAAAGGCGTATTTGCGGTTGAAATACGTATAACCCAGTCTTTGCTTGCTCATAATCATGAATATATATTATATTGCACATTATAATATGGCTTATATTATTTTTGAACGTTACACTTCTATCAAATACCTAATGCCATTTCTAAATATTCCTGTCTCTATTTAATTTCCTTTCTTTCATTTTTAATTTGTTAACTGGCATCATAATACTCTATAAAAAAATAGATCGTAAAATAAGAGTCAGCAATATTTTTAATATTCATGATTAGTAGCAAACGTAGACTGGGTATATATCCCCAGTTTTGTACAGTTTTTGAGAGTAGTAGTAAGCACTATTTGATTAAATATCATAAAAGCATGATAGTTTTTCACACAAAAAAATAAAGTTAATATTACTAACCCTTCAGGATGTTAGGCACGCAGGTTACGCAGTTAGCCTTTTTGTTATAATCTGACAAAAATTAAACCCCGTATTGCTCCGGGCTTCTTTGCAGAATAGGCCATCTGCCTTCCTGCCAAGCAGCTCGTAAGAGGTGAGCATACGTTTACCGTCACTAGAACCGTGACATCTGACTATGTGGTGGAGTTCCACAGCAACTCGCCCGGATCGGTACCACCGCCTTACCTATTCCTGCCACCACAACGTCAGTGCTTGCCGTTGACGTGTTCCAGTTGAAAGGATAAGGTAATCGGTAAACTTATTTAGCTAGAGGCACCTGTATTGTCTCTACGCAGCGTTATTTTCTTAGCATCAGGAAATCCGTCTGCTTGTTTGCCTTCCATTACCATGAAAAAAAAATCTAACGCAGAGCTGCAATAGCACGTTCGTCTAGTATTGGAATAAAAAAAAAATTAAAGAACTATCTAAAAATGGTCTAGTCGTTTAAAGGCAAGGGTATTTAGAATGAATTGTAGAAATACTCTACAACTTCACTTTAAAGGCTTACCAGAGTCAGTAGTATCGCCTCACTTTAATTTTGCAATAGTAACGTTGCCATTATCTTGTTCTAGTATAAATACTGGCACTTCTAGAAAGCTTAATTATGAAAGCCGTCTTACTTCCTCCTTTAATTCTTGGCTCTAGCATTAGCATTTGCCATAAGTGAAGTTACCCGATTTAAGAAAATCTGTTTTAAATTATTCAAAATCTTATATCGTCAAAAAGGTCATTTCAGGGTCTCAAGTAAAGCGTTATCCTCATTACTCGAGTTCATTATAAAAAGCAAAACACGAAACGAAAATTGCTTCATAAAAATTTACTAATTTCACTTCATGCAATCACGACATTCAATAATTAAAAAAAAACTACCACCATATTTTCTGTCGATGGCGCCTAAACAACCTGTCACTTACTTGTTAACATTATTAAATTTTAACTAGACTGTCAAAACATCAAAACATTTTTTTTATGATATGGAATCTAAACAAGCAGACGGATTTCCTGATGTTAAGAAATTCACGCCGCCAAGAGACACCAAAGGTGGTAATGGTGCGTTGCCAACCTGAGGCCAGAATGTTAGGCCTCGAGCAAAAGTAAGTTTACCGGCTACCTTACCCTCCGAACCGGAACACGTCATGACGTTACGGCGGCAGGAATAGTTAATGCGGTGGTACCAATCCGGACGAGTCGCTGCTAAACTCTACCACCTAGTCAGATGTCACGGTGTTAGTGAAAACTTCAGACTTCTTTTATAGACAGACCAGTAGTTTTAAAGACGATGTGTACTACCAACATAAAGTTCTTCGGATTGTCTTTCTAGATTTATGACTACTTCGTACCTAGTACGTATCTAGCTAAACTCTCCAGATTCTCTCAAACACACACAATTAAATTCGACTATCAAATACTAATACGGGGCCATTAAGCCATGCTACCAACTGTAATAAAACACCACAAACGTTCGTCGTTCCGACATGGTAGTCACCTAACCCGCCGTGTCAAGTGGCCCGGAACGCGATAACACCACAATTTATGTCATTACCATTTGAGTACACAGAGTATGCAGTGGGCTGATTCTATTGCGCATCGTCTATACATAAAAATGTTTAAGCCAGTGATTCTTAAAGAGAGTTCTTTGTAACCTATAAAATCTGATAACGCCAAATTCGGCGAAAATTATTTTTTCTTATAACAACTTTTAGTTACAGTAAAAGTATCTTCACGCCCATATCCCCGAGGAGGTAGGCAGAGGTACAACTAAAGCAACCACGGCTAGCCGAAGACACTAAGTCCCTTATAATAGGTGGCAAGCCTATCGTCCACCGGGCACACATTAAAATTGAATTTTTTTTTGTGTCTGGCCCGGGGATCGACCAGTACACAGTACCGGCTTACCCTCCGAACCGGAACACGTCAACGGCAAGCATTGACGTTATGGCGGCAGGTATAGGTAAGGTGTTGGTACTAATCCGGCGAGTCGCTTCGAAACTCTACCACGTAGTATGATGTCACAACGTTAATGACGTAAGCCTATAGTCGCCTTTTAAGAGCTGCCTCGCAGGAAGGCTAGTCTCATATGTCATTAGGTTAAAATTAGAAGCAGAAACATTATGGGGGAAGAAACAGCGTTTTTCCCCGTATTGGTCCGGACTCCTTTGCAGAACATCTGCCTTCGAAGATTTATGTTGTTATGTGATGTTTAACACACAAATGCGACAGGCATTTCCGTTAGAATCGAACCCAAACCTCACGGTTGCTCGGTAGAGTTATGCGTGTAGGCTAGGCCCTCGACCAACGAGACGGTGAGTTGAAATTTATTTATTTGCAAACAGAGTGGGTAAAGTGTACTTGTAAACCTTGTAAAGTTTTACATGCAAATTCTATTAAAAGTTCTAACCTATTTTACTATTTAAGCGGTATGTAAATGTCGGTTTCAAAATTATTCTATTAAAAAATGAAAAAAATATGTAGTTCTAAAAATAAAACGTATAAATGAACTTTTTTAATGATTTATGTTTAAAAAAATTGAACGAAGCCACCCCCAATCGTTTGTGAATAATATTAATATCAATGTTTAAAAAACACAACAATGTTTAAACAAGAATATAAAAGTGTTGTTATTTTATCATACCAAAAGATAAACATTATTTATAAATTGTGTCAAAAATTTAACAGATACGATACAATATTGATAAAGAGATACGATATTGGATATTTTAAAATAGAGAGTGTTTTCGTATGTTATTAATATCGTTGTGTCCAATTAATATTCACATAAAAATACTGCAAAAGAGTAAGCTGAGTTATCTGTCCTTGTGTATGCTTCGATCTTAAAGTATCTTCACCACCATATCTCCGAAGAAGTAGGCAGAGGTACAACCAAGGCACCCACGACTAACCGAAGACACTAAGTCCCACAATGTGATAGGTGGCAAGCCTTTCGCCAACCGGGCACATTTCCAATCCCGACCAACATTTTTTTTTTACTTAGAAAATTGGAAAAATCCAATTTTCTTTTTGTTGGCCAACCCGGGATTCGAACCCGGGACCTCATGCAGTCAAGTCCAACACCCGGACCGCTAGACCACAGAGGCGATCTTTAAAATTATACAACTGGTTTAGATGCGTTTTCCTAATAGATAGGGTGATAGAAGGTGTATGTATAATAATGTAGAAGTTGGTTAATCCATGCGAAGCTGGGAAGGGTTGCTAGTTAACAAAATATTTGCCAAGTTTAAATGACCAAACTAGGAAGTTGAACATAAGAAAAATTTCAAGATTTTTAGAAATATCTCTATCTTTTCTGTCTTTAAAGATCACGCCAAATCTATTTGAATTGAAATACAATTATTGGTAAAAAAATATATATAGATGATACACTATTGATCTTGTTACATGAAGGAAGGTCATCATTTTCTTAAAATTGTGGTTTGGATTTTTATTTATTCACACAATTTGTATTGTATAATACGTTGGCAGCTTATACCACCGGAAATCATATCATAATCAAACAGTCTATGTCTGTGCTAGTGCTTAGTACTTTTTTTTATGAACATGGAAGTCAAACAAGCAGACGGAATTTTCACGCCGCCTAGAGACACCAAAGGTGGTAATGGTGCGTTGCCAACCTGTCTACCGGCCACTTTGCCCTCCGAAACGGAACACGTCAACGGCAAGCGTTGGATGTTACGGTGGCAGGAATAAGTAAGGCGGTGGTACCAACACGGGCGAGTCGCTGCTAAACTCTACAACCAATAATCAAAGATATCTGACCTGAATGAAAGAAAAACCTTTCAATGAATCTATACATACCGATTTCAAATAACTAATAATAAAAGATTCAAGTTTTGAGAGTATTTTGTAGATTAGACTTGTAATTGCTCGGTCACAATAAGGCTCTTTCCGTACTAATACAGTTATTCGAATGTACTAGTTCGGACTTCTAGTACTATTAGTTCAGTAGTACCTACATTAGAAAAGGTTACTTCTTATGATTCTCATGTGGCTCACGGAACGAACTATGTCTTGAGTTTCTTTTATACTTTGCAGGCTTAGGAATTTCATTCTAAAATGTTTATGAGAAGTTTTATCTTTATTTGTAGTGTCATTTTTAGAATGACGTACTATTTAGAAATCAAAATATCTACAACTATTGGTATCTTTTCCTTTTTGTTTATTGTTTGAGCTTGAGTAATGAGGCCACCGCTTTACCCAAGACCCTCACATTACTTATTGATGTCTTATTTAATAATTATATTTAAAAATTAATGCAAATTTCTCCTCGACTAATGGCAAAATGCTAACGCGAACTTCAAACCCTAAAAAAAGAAAAAATATGTTATTATTAAGTATTTGCAAATGTTATGATTACAATATAAAACGGATTTTGATTATTAATTCCTCATAATGTAGGTTTTCAATTAGAAGTGGTCCCATGTAAAACAACTGGGCTAATTTGGCCTTGACTCCAATGAGACTTAAATATACTCTAAAAATAATGGAATTATTATCTAAAACATTCATAATTTTTTTTTTTTTTATGACATTGGAAGCTAAATAAGCAGAAAAATTTCGTGATGGTAAGAAATTCCCGCCGCTTAGAGACACCAAAGGTGGTAATAGTGCGTTGCCAACCTAAGGCCGGGATGTTAGGCCTGGAGCAACAGTAAGTTTACCGGCTACGTCTCCAAACCAGATCACGTCATGACGTTATAGCGGCAGGAATAATTAAGACCAATCCGGATGAGTCGTTGCGAAACTTCACCACCTAGTCAGATGTCACGGTGTTAATGACGGTAAACCTATGCTCGGCTTTTACGAACTGCCTGGCAGTAAGGCAGATGGTCTATTCTGCAAAAGAGCCCGGAATTATTAATTACTAGCTGCTACCTGCGGCTTCGCCCGCGTTTTCTCAGAAACCCGGTGTGCGATCGGGATTAAAAATAGCCTATATGTTAATCCAGGTCACAATCTATCTGTCTTCCAAATTTCAGACAAATCCGTTCAGCCATTCGAGCGTGAAAGAGTAACAAACATCCATACATCCATACTTATAAACTTTCGCATTTATAATATTATTAGGATTTATTATAATCGTTATATATATATAATATAATTATGTGGCAAACCTATCGCCAACCAGGCACATATCCAATCCCGAGCAACATTTTTTTTTAGAAAATTGGAAAAGCCCAATTTTCGAACTTGGGACCTCATGCTGTCAAGTCCAACAACTGAATCGCTAGAGCACAGACTACATTTGATACTACGTTTGATATACTAATCAACATGTCTGTTAGTTTGCCATTTAATTTAAAAAATCTAAATCCTAAAATACGCGCAATTTATTGAAGCAGGATAAAAAGATATTGAAGTTTTTATAACAATTCAAATAGAATACAATTTTATTACAGCGAACATCGATATTTGTCAAAAATATGGCTTATAACAAAAATAAATCATTTTGTGAGGTTTAAAATAACAATTTTTTCGGCTACATTTCGTTCAAATTTAAATGTTAATAAATAAACTTTATTAAAGACTTATAAATATGGAAGTTGCGTAGATACTACTCGTAGCTTAAAATGTTTTAGATGTAGGTGAAGTTTCGATTGATCAGTGTCTTTTAGGTTTTTGCCCCAATTGACTCGTCGCAACTGCTTCACGTATGGACTTTCTATAATTAAAATATACAGACGATATTAACAGATTAAATTGTTTGCTTGTTTGTTTGTTTGTATTGGTTCTTTAATTGGATAGGCTCTGAATTACTGAACCGGTTTGGAAAGTTCTTTTCCCCATCGAAGCCGACATTTTCCCTGATAAAAATAAACAACTTTTTGCTTTAGGAAAATGCTTTAGGACGATGAATAGTAACGATAGTTTCATGTATTTTATACGAATGGACCGATTGGGTTGAAATTTCGTTTTACTTACTTGCATTACGATATCATAAAAAAAGCTAAACCAGTGCTCCATTCACATTACCTGCGCATACTTTCCCTTCTACAACCACAGTGTATCTTCCATCCCTAAAAGTAATACCAAGGCATACTAATAACAACTTCATTAATTTGTGGAATATGTTGTCGAATAAAACTCTTACATCCATTCTAGCTATATCTTATTCTCATACGATTACAATGGTTTTTTGATTGTCTTCAATTTTTTTAAAAAGAAACGTTTCAAAATACTAAAATAAAGGTAAAACAATTCATCTCAAATAGTCCGTGTTATACGTTAGTCATAAAAAAGGCATCAAAGTCAGAAGAGAAGTTATCCTCTGGCATTACACCCATATAAATTGCAGATAATCTCAATTGGATCCACGCCTGTCCCTTTTGAAGACCCTTCGAAAGGTACCTTAAAACAGAAATTGCCTTTTCTAAGGTATTACAATAAATTCCCTTTAATACAGTTGTGCAAGACAATTTTGTTTTCAAAGAAATGCTATTTTAGGATTTGTGAAAAAGAATGCTAATCATCAGCATAATATTCTTACTTAAATAAAAAAATATTTATGCAGGACTTTTGCCTCAATAATAGTATCTTCACCTCCATATCCTCGAAGACGTAGGCAAAGGCACAACCAGGGAACCCACGACCAGCTGAAGACAATAAGTCCCGCAATGTGATAGGTGGCAAGTCTACCGCCAACCGGGCACATATACAATCCCGAACAACATTTTTTATAAGAAAATTGGAAAAAACAAATTTTCTTTTTGTTGGACGACCCGGGAATCGAACCTGGGACCTCAAGAAGTCAAGTCCAACACCTGGACCGCTAGACCACAGACCTCAATAAAATCCAATAAATAGCTTCTGTGATGTATTAGTACGATGGCCTTCACGAGGTACCAGTTCAGACTCCCTAGTTCCCGAACAATGTGTTTTCAATTTTGTAATAAAAACAATATTACCTGGAATTGGACACACACTGTGTTGTATTCTGGTTATACCTCGGCCTAGATTTTCGGGGATACGGGCGTAAGGATGTTTTTTTAACTCAAATGTCAATATGCGCCAGTACCTGCCCAGCATTCTACTATTATTGAGTGAGTGTTGATCATATACATGGTCTTTTATTATCTTCAGATTGTAGAAATTCTCTTTCTTTGTATGATGAGTTAGAGTATTTTAGGAATTATGGAAACATATCTGAGCGTAAGTTGAAGTCACGAGGCAAGCCAGTCTTAAGACAAATAGGAGTCTAATTTGTCGTAGATCATTGATTCGTTAGTCAGACTTAGCGGTGCAGTTTTTGTAAGTATTGGATAGCTTTGTGTATGATAAGTTTTGTTCCAAGTTATTACGTCTGCGTTCAGCCTTATATAGAATTTAATAGAAGTTATAGATAATGCAGGCTTATTACAGAAAATAATAATGGTTGACCTTGGAACTCATCTCCAATAACGATTATCATTTTTATATCATTTTAACAACCCAGCGTCTTTTCTTACTTTTCTTAAACCTAATGTGACCATGTTTTCTATGTTCTGTGGACCCCAGGTAGGAAAATAGTGAACACTTTGTACAGCCTTCTAGGATGTTTGATATTATAACCATTTGGAGAATTCATGTTGTTATTATTATAGTATTTTGAAGTATTTCAGCCAAAGCCACACTATACTCTTCCATAAGGATTGTTCAAAATAAAATTGTTGATCAAATTTTGCTGATTTCATATAGTTAAATATTGACAATATAAAAAAAAGACCATGAAGTTTAAGCATTAAGCTCTTTTTAAGCCCCCGGTGAAAAAAAGGTTGTTTTATGTGACGTCTCTCTGTGTGTCTATCTATTAAACGATTTTGACATTGACTTCTTGTTTGAAAGCTGACGTAACCTAGATAGTTTTTACCTAGTATACTACTTTTAGGTTTTGTCAGGAGTTACAGAAATATTTAATTTTAATAGCAATAAATATATGCTAATTAGGAAGTGTTCGGATTGAGACATTTTATTAAAAAAAATATTTAATAATATTTGTTTTAATTACTGTATAAGTGTTGTGCTTGATATACTCAGGGCTGAATAGCCTTTCGAAATTGGAAGAAACTTTTAATTTAACATGAAAATAATAGCTTCAAAGCATTTTTAAAGTAAAATAAGATAGTCAGACAGACAGAGAAATAGACAAGTAGGTAAATAAATGAAGAATAAACACTACACATTTGGTTTTTATATGACGGCTAATAAAACTAACTTCACCTATTATTCCAGTATTGGGCTTTATGAGATAACAGTATAGATTCTCCGAAAAATGTGTTTTTTCAATTTTCTATTACAGTTTTAGAGATTCTAACATTTGCTATACGGACATTCTAGATTTTGTTTTTGAAAATTTTTATAATTACATTTTATATAAATATTTTTTAATTATAATGGAAGGCAAACAAGTAGACAAATTTTCAGAATTAGTTGGCTCTATATCTTTCATTTGGACTTAGACTGCTTATTATATATAGGTTTTCTGAGAAAAATATTAGAAAATAAGTGAATTCACGCCCATGCCACTCAAGAGGTGCAACCAGATCACCCACGAGTAGCCAGTGATGCAAGTATTACAAATTAATACGTGGCGAACCTTTCGCCAACCGGAAACGTATTTGATCCCAGACATTTTTTTGTTTCATGAAAATGTCTCCTTAAGATCAAAACATATGGTCAGCCTAGAATTCCACACAATAAACTGAATTTATATTTTATTCTCCTAGAATTTAACAAGGTCTTAACCTTTAATATCCGTGATCTGGGTTTTAAATCGGAAAACTGTATTTGTAAAACTTTTAATTGGATTTTGTACTTTAAAAGTTATGGAATAAAGTTCTAAGTTAAAATTATTTTATAGCACTTTTAGCTGATTCACTTTTATTTCCATTGGTGACATAAATTTCGATATCTTTTAAGTTTCGTTTCTGATTATGAGAGTTTTTTTGGAATATTATATTTTCATAACTATATTATGTTAGTTAGTAATAAAATATTAGTCTTGAAAAAGTAACTGTAAGCTTACTAGCTGTTTCGTCTTCTCAGAGTCAGCTTCTCAAACTGATGACTAATGATCTTTTTTTATGTGACAGGTCAACGAATTTGCGCACGAAACTTTTAATGGTAAGACTCGACCGTGGCCTTTAGACACCATACATGTTACAGGTGCGTCGCTGTCCTTACGGCGAGGATGTTAGTCTATGGTGCGAGTCTGAGTCTACCGGCTACCGTACCCTCTGGACCAGAACATGACAGAGTCATCATGGGAGGTACTGGGTTGCCTGTTATTTACCTGGACGAACTAGTGGGTTACCAAGTATAAGCAGATATTAGGTCGATGCCATTTTAATTAGGTATCTTAATTCGATAATGGAAAGAAATTATATTAGCTTAAGGAATTATTTTTGCTAACACGTTGCTATAGGGTCGTCTGCAAGAAGTCGGAATAAAAGAATTTTTTTTAAAAAAAATCAAAGATCTTCATTTCATGATTTTATAGGTAACCCATGTTATCAGCTCGTTAAAAAATGGTGTAGGTTCGGATCTTCTACTGTAACAATAATTACGAAAGTAAAAAAACGACGGGTTGCACTCCGGGAGTGCCAGCAGAAGTGAAAACTTGAATATTAACGTTGTGCATTTTTAATATTTTGGAATGGTTAAAGTCGCTAAAAAAGTTTTCACTTCAAAAATAAACTAACTAAAACTAATATACGCAAAAAATAAATGTGATTTCCAAAATCATATACTGCATTCATACACAAATAACAGATGAACAAAAAAAATATCACTTAACTACGGCTGTTATTAAAATGCGTTATTTCGATTGACATTTGCTATGATTTGACCATTGATAATATGATATATCCAAAGCAGTACGTTATAATAAATGGACCAATCACAGAAGTGATTTCAACACTATGCGCTCTCCTAGCTAAGTAAGTTCTAAGTACCTATTGTTTATGAATTGGATGGCTTGACGGAAGGAATGCATAACTAAATGTTGTACTTAGCCAAGTAAGCTCCTTGAATACGGGTGTTATTGACTAATGTCACTCAAATAAACACGAAATTTAATAATTACGAAAAACCTACGACCATCTAGTTTGCTCTCGATGCACGCGATGAGCTTCAAAACTATACTTGAAATTATACATATATATTAAATAATCTATATGACTTATTGTGAAGGTACTTAGTACATTCTGTTCTAAGTTTAAATTGTTAACTAAGTAATCTTACTGCTTTCCCACGATTTTGTCAGCGCATAATGGTTACGATTCTCGTATAAAGTTTCATCCTTCATTGTCCTTTGCGGGTTGCTTCTTGAAAGAAAAGTAGTCTTTGTCTGAGGTCGGGTTTTTGACTATGTGTATATAAATTTCCATTCATATCAGTCCAGGGGTTTAGTGAAATGTAAGCGTAACAGATAGAGAGGCTGTCGCATCTATGATATTAAGTATAGACCATTAACAGTTTTTAGACTAACCTGTCGAATACGATAGTGAACAAGCACACTGTTCTTCTCTAGGTATAACAAAATGTGGTGTATGGTCACCATAGATGTTAAAGGCGACTGTCGTGAAGTTAGTTAAAATAAATTAGTTTTTTAACGGTTGCATTGTTATTATGGCGGCAGGAATAGGTAAGGCGGAGAATTTTTACTAAATAATAATAAATATCCCTGGACAAGTTACATAAATTGAATCTAACCGCTAAATAAGCAAATTGCTTGTTTTTGTTATGCTACTGATACATAGATACCTATCAGAATAAATTTTAATAACACCAAGACCCGGAAATGCCCAAATGCTTATCACACAAATGTCTACCCCCGTCAGGAATCGAACCCGAGCCTCGCGGTGGGTTGTTGTTAATGATCCATTTAACCTATATTCGTCTGTAACGAGCTACCAGGTACGGGATCATGGCAAAAACGGGATCGAGGCATTTTTTATTGTCTCAAGTATTTTATTCGTTTTATCCATTTGAAATGGTTAAGCATTCATTATTGTCATTTTCTGAACAAATTTACTTTTCATCAAACGTTTTTAATTTGTTTTCGTTCTAGAAATAATTGACGTTATTTTTTCTGTTTCTAAGTTTTTCTTTAAAATTGCAATAATTTTAACGTCGAGTCTCTAGCAGAGTTTAAGTGCATCAATATTCTAGACATTTTTATGTTGCATATAACTGTTAACACCCCGATGGTATAATGTGGGGCATACTAACAATTTCTGGAACTGACCACTTACAACAAATAAAAAAACAACACAATTTGAAAAAAAAAAAAACTCTTTATGAACACATTAATTTTGATTTTCGATACTGTCATTTTTTTCTAATTGTTGAGGTTTAGATGAATGTGTGTATATGTATACTATAAAAAGCAATAATTTAATCATCAACATCTTATCTAGTCATATTTATCAAAGTCCCGAATTTTTTCAGTATGACCTAAGTATGTAACCGTCGCCTGTGGTATCTATTTATATTATAACTTATAAGCGACGGTTATTGTACCACAAGGAGAGCTGTTGTTTGATGGATATCTTGCAAAAAACATTGACTCAAAAGTCTAGATAAATTTTCATAAGCGCATTTAAAATAGAGTGCACCCTTCTTCTCCTACACTCTCACAATATTACACATAAAAGTTACTTACAAAAAGTCACGCGAGTCTAAGACCATATTATGTGCAAGTCTTCCAACCCCTTTTCCTCATGGAATACGACAAAGGACGTCGTCGTCGACATCGTTATGTGAGGCGGTGCTGCCAATCCGGGTGAACTGCTGTGTAACACTATTTTACCTAGCGACGACTGCACTAATAGAAACATTAGGTAATCACAAGTAGGCAAAGAAAAAAAAACATTAAAAACAGTCCGCTATAATACTTAAATTGTTTTCACGCTACGTCGCACCTAGTACGAGTTATGACGTCACCAACCTGCGCACGTAATAACCACGCATTTTGTATTTTGTGTCGGATAAAAACTGTACTTTGCATTTTTCAATACTTAGAAAATAGAATGTGTTATCGATCCCCAACCTACTCTCAAAATTTGGCTGGTTCTATAAATGTTACCATGTATAAACATGAATATATTTTTCCCTTTGTGATTGCATCATGCGCCAATGGGTGGTACAATTATGTTAATTCTTTTTTGTGGTGCTAAGTACTGTCAGAAGATTCTTATTAAAGAAAAAAAAGGATGTTTATTTAAAAAAATACAGCTGCACTTAGGACTATAATGAACATTTAAACTACAATTAATTCACAATCTTGTACAAAAAATGTCGATAGACTGATCACTATCTATCAATTGATCTATCAATCTATCTGTCAATTGAGTGGCTTTCGGATTCAAAATTCAGTTGGGACCCGTCCTTTCGACTTATCGGTAGGAAATTTTGCCCATAACAAGTTCAAATAAATTCCGTAAGAAAAAATTCGAATGTCTATGATATTTGATAGATCTATAATCTGTCTTTCTATAAATCCTTTTCGGTTTTTATCTTTTATAAAATTTAGTCTCGCCTGTTAAATGAATTAATATGAAGACAGGAAATAATTGAATTCAAATTCACTAAAATAAACAATAACAACATTGTTTGAGAGAGACATAAGTTTCGAAAGTGATTTAATAATTCACAACATTGACAATTGTCTACTTATCTTTCGTGTACAGACATGAGCAACTTGGTTTACATTCTGTAATTACGAAGTCTTATTTATAAATATTCGAATTAAATTATGCCATGCTATGAAAGAAAGTATTTTTGTAATATGTAGTAAGTATCTTCATAATTTTATCGTATAGGCATAGATTAAGGTACTGCGTAGTCCCATATTGATGCTAATAATTATGTTGAGCCCTCACTAAACTAATTTTAAGTTATCGCTATCCTCTTTCAGTGACAATAATAGAAAGAGACAAAACACGATTAGTGCTGTCAGATTAGCATGTACATAATACATAATTTTTGTTACGGATTTTTTAAATATCCCTCGATTAAATTAAAAACGTCACGTTGACAAGTCCAATCTGTCGTCTGTTAAATGTTATATCTCTTTTCTTTTTGTTTGATTGAAAAAAGGTATCACTTAAAATGGTTCTAAATCTGTCGTAATTTCGGCCGAAATTGTGTTATTGGTAAATTGAAGAAACAAGTTTTGAGTCAGCCGACCTTTGAATCAAACCTGGGACCTCATATGATTAATGCCAACAAACTTAGTAGTCCAGTAACATTAATTATATACGCAGTTGAAGCTGCATCCTCATACTAGTAATTAGTCTATTTTCCCTTTAGTACAGAACAGTAAAACTACCAGCGTTTACAATGTGTGTTATCCCAGCTTTTACCACCTGAGTTATGACTGACTACACTTTTCCCCATGTTGGTCCGGGCTCCTTTGCAGAATGGACCATCTGCCTTCCTGCCAAGCAGCTCGTAAAAGGCGAGCATAAGTTATAATACCGTGACATCCTATTAGGTGGTAGAGTTTCGCAGCGACTCGACCGGATTGGTACCACCGCCTTACCTATTCCTGCCACCATAACGTCTAATGCTTGCCGTTAACGTGTTCCGGTTTGGGAGGTAAGGTAGCCGTTAAATTTTCTTTTGCTCGAGGGCTAGTATCCCAGCCTCAGTTTGGCAGGGCACCATTATTACCTTTGATGTCTCTAGGCGGCGGGAACTTCTTATCATCAGGAAATCTGTTTGCTTGTTTGCCTTCCATTATCATAAAAAACACTGGTGGAATCATTCAGAATCCTAAATAACAAGATTAATATCAGCGGGCACTGGAATTGTCACATTCCGACATCGTCAATACATTCACTACATTGAATGCCTTGATAGTTCGGACTACAGGGCACTCAGACTGCCACTTCAATCCTCACCTGTCTTGGACAGAAACATACACTTATTTCATCTTGTCTTGGTACAGGACTTTAGTATATATCATCTGCCATAAAAATATCACTTACCAAAGGTAAGGTTACTACAAATAAGTTTATTGTAAAAACCGACAGAAAGAAACCACCCAAATTTATGACAAAACACATGACAATTTCATTATGGATTTTCGGAACAGAGTGTACATCAATGTAACGTTGCTAGTAACAATATCTCTCCAGAAGTTTTCCTTTCGAATTCATTTAAATGCTTTCCGATTTTACGAAAATAATTTGGATCACAACTCATTTTGAGTTTGGAAGAGATTACCAGTATTTATAATTTATTTGTAAGCGTAATATTCAGTTTCAATATGGTTAACTTCTGAATATAAATTCGTGTGGATCTTATGACAAAACATTGTATAGATATTGCCAAAAAGTGAAAACAGTTTGATATTTTGTCATATTCTGTAATTAAGCTAAAACGTGAACGCCCCACCCCTCTTACCCTGAGACGCTGACAAAAAACCAGCGTTGCAGTCCCTACTGCAACATTTTTGCTGAGTCAGTACATATATTTCCAGAGATGATACATAGTAATATGTTATTCCTGTTAAAATCATTAGCTTTAAGTTGAAACATTTTTTTATATCATGTAATTATGTATAATTTCTGGTAATTAACGATTTCTATATCCATGTCTATAAGTATTGTGCTAGATTAAACAATCTTCATGTTGTTACAATTCCAGTTTTTTCACTATGCCGTTAAAAAAACTGGAAGCATAACAGTAACAAGTAAAACAATAGATCATAAAGGACCTGTGAAAAATTAAATACACTTAAAAATTACTTTAAGAATTTTGACGAACCAACTGAAAATTAATTTTATCATAAATGTTAGTGAATCCAGAAAAAAGTGCTCTGGTTAAATTCAAACTTCCACTAGAATATGAATGCAAAAATATGTCTGTCTGTTGCTTTTTCACGCCTAAACCGCTGAACTTAGAAACTGTCACATAGGCTTAGTTCAGCAGCGTTTGAAATTAATAAAATAAGAACATTAACAGATGTTGAAACGGCCCGAATGTATATTTTAGATATTTCTATAGTCTAATGTGTTATGGGATTCTTCTATGGGGAATGTTTGTACTACACAAAATAACGATTTATAGTAATAGCTATTTAGTTTTTTTTTAGTTTTTAGTGTAGTTACAAAATTGTAAAAAAAATGTTATGTAAGAAAAGCTATTATAAGGTTGGTCTGGGAAAACTGGGAACACGAACACGCTTGGGAATAGGGAATCAATCTCGCACTGCAATTTGTAATGTAATTTGTCATAATTTTTATTTAACATGAAATTAGATTGTAATTTGTATTTTTTATCTTTTTTTTGATGCTACTATTAGTATTGAAAAAACAAAAGCCCGCTGAGTTTCTTTCGCCGGATCTTCAGTGTGT
>NJDC01007252.1:0-14266 GCA_002245475.1 Calephelis virginiensis | reverse complement strand
GCGATAGCAAAGCAATAGCAAAGCGATAGCAAAGCGATAGCAAAGCGATAACAAAGCGTTAGCAAAGCGTTAGCAAAGCGATAGCAATGCGGTAGCAAAGCGATAGCAAAGCGATAGCAAAGCGATAGCAAAGCGGTAGCGATGTGATAGCGATGCGATAGCGATGAGATAGCCACGCGGTAGCGATGCAAAGCGAAAGCAAAGCGATAGCAAAGCGATAGCAAAGCGATAGAAAAGCGATAGAAAAGCGATAGCAAAGCGATAGAAAAGCGATAGCAAAGCGATAGCAAAGCGATAGCAAAGCGATAGCAAAGCGATAGCAAAGCGATAGCAAAGCGATAGAAAGGCGATAGCAAAGCGATAGAAAGGCGATAGCAAAGAGATAGCAAAGCGATAGCAATGAAAATAAATAAATTTCTCTTTTATAAAATGTGCTGTAATTTCTAAGTATTAATTTAAATTTATTTCTAAGAAGAATGAAGAACAATTCGACCATTCCCTATTTTTTTCCTATTTGATAAGGTTCTAAATAATAAATTATTGCAGTATAATAAGAAAATTGTAAAGGACACAGATGTTTTCCGTCTACAAAATTGTGTATTACCTAATGTGCAAAAGTGAAACATTTGAAAACTTTAAAAATGCTTAAAAACAAACGTCTGAACAAATATCTACTTCGTTTTATTCATTACGAAATTAACTGTTTGTTTCCAAAACAAAAAATTTAAAGTATGGTGGATGTGTATGCTACAAAATTCGAAGTGAGGCATAACGTGCCCTGCTTTCTTGTATTTAGAAATTCCCATTGCATAAAAAAAGTAACTGTTATATATTGTCAGCTTTGACCCGTAATGGCGGAAATATTTGTTCCCCAATTAAACAATGGCACAACAAACTAGACGTTTTTTCCTTTAAAATGATGCATGCATCTTTATGAATAATTAACTCTAAGTAGTTAAATAAATCGAAACAAAATACCTCTCTTTATAATATTATCGCGATGGTCCCAAGCGCTTTCGACTCGCTCGCGAACTCAAAATATAAGCATGATGGCCGCTTTAGGACTCGTTCAGACTTATTTACGCAACTTAAAAAAAGACGGTTATGGTGTTTTCTAGGTGGGGTTCAGAATAAACACCAATAATAATATAAATGTCGTGTTTTATTTAATAATCCTTAATAAATAAAGAAATGTGTGAACTTTGTAACTGTAAAAATAAATAAAAAATCAACCAATTATGTGTGGTACGCCATTAAACTGCCACCTTTGCATAAGTTTATATTACATTCTAGGCACTTCGCTGGTGCATTGCCAACATCGACTTTGTTTAAAGCCAGTTTTTACAGGCAAATGGTGATGTTCCACTATAGGCCTAGTATTTGATGCATCATCTGTTCTGTATTCTTGAATTATTATATTATTAAGCCACCACAAGGAAATAAAGTGAGATGAAATCACCAAGAAAAGTCAAAAATTATAGCAAAAGTCGACAATAATTAATAAACATAACATTATTTCTTATGTCAAACAGGCTAAGAAACACCACTGCACGAAACGAAAAAAATATTGCAATCATATTTTGCTGTTTGTACACAGCCTTAATTTGAACAATTTTAGTTCCGTCCGTGGATAGTAATCTATCCAAACCTAAACACCTGAAGAATACAATGACATTTTTATGGAATCTTCCGTGAATATTATATATTTCTGTTTTCACAGTGTATTATTATGTTTATGACAAACTATCAATTCATATTTCACTGAAAAACTACATAGAAGTAACTTAAATTGGGTCAATAACAACAATGGCCGCTCCTAGGTTTTTTTTTTCGAAACAGCTATACTTTTAAATCAAAATATGACTTGATTTTATTCTTAAACCTGAGATATGAATACTTAATTATAAAGCACAAATCATCTAGTTTATTTAATGTATAATAACTATGAACCAGTGAATAAAACTAAAGTACTTACGACAAAATCGCTGGCCCTTCAAAAACACTTGACTAACGCGTGAGTGGTCTGAACATAAACGTTTGTTTTTATTTGTCGAGTCTTCTTACACTGCCATCCCATGATTTTTTGGTAGAGCAGTTCGTCAGTTATTGACTCCACAACTCAAACACGCAAAAAGTAATGTATATTATCGATAGATGACAGTTTTATAAAATTTGTAGCTAATGATACTAAAGTATCGTTGGATGTACAACTACCTTTTTTTTGGATAGTAAAGTATCGGTGGACGTGTGAGTGGATAGGCGTAGCGTAGACGTACACTACTTACCTACTTGCAGCTTAGCGCAACTTTCATATAAAAAAATTAAAAAAAATAAGTTTGCTATGTTTTTTATTCGCCCAAATCATATGACACTAGTTGCCTTCTATGAAGGTATATCTGAATGCCATTAGACTTACTTTCAAATTACACGGGTTATAATTTTTCAAGTAAACTTTATACAAATTCGGGTTTGCTATGTATCTATGGAAGTCCCGCCTCTTATTACGTAGTATTTATATACTCTTTAAAATTGCATGGAAAATGTGAAAAACAACACTTTATTTTTTCCACACAAAATGGTCGTTACTACGAGAGTGGATTAAAAAGTATTCGGCCTAACCAAGAAAAAAAAATGATTCCTCCTTAGAGTCAAAATATTCTCTTGCTGTTTTGACCTCGTCATTTGTCGAAAATCTTTGACCTCCCAAGTTCTTTTTTTGGTCCGGGAACAGAAAGAAGTCTGGCGGTGCCAGATTAGGTGAATAAGGCGGATGCCAAAGAGTATGTAAATACTACGTAATAAGAGGCGGGACTTCCATAGATACATAGCAAACCCGAATTTGTATAAAGTTTACTTGAAAGATTATAACCCGTATAATTTGAAAGTAAGTCTAAAGGCAACTAATGTCATATGATTTGGGCGAATAAAAAACATAGCAAACTTATTTTTTTTATTTTTTTATATGAAAGTTGCGCCAAACTGGTAGATGCGCTAATAGTTCCGAGCTACCTAGTGGATTTAATGCATTGATTGCACAGACGTGTGAACATGGACGTTACCTTGAAGAAACATGACTTTTCTACTGATTTTTTTGATTCCTGGATGATTGTCAAGCGATACGAAGTTCGGTAGGTAGGTTAGTCTTGAAATAAAAATACTTATAATATTTTTACAATGTTTTGAAAACCTTTATTTTTATTATATTATATATGCTTTATTTCGATTTTAGCTACTGTCACCATCGTCTAGTAATACATTATCACACTTTTATATTAATTACGATCCGGTTTCGTCACAAAATGTTCAAAACACAAGATGTTCAAAATGTGTTCTGTGGGCTAATTTTAGTCGCCTATACCTTTCTCTTTTCTTTTAGTATGACTATTATATACAATTAACTCTTTTCAGTTTTGTTAAAATTCAAGATATTATTTTCCTTTAAACTCTTGTGGTTTACACCAAACTCACACCTGAGTTACTTGGAACATTTGTATAATAACAAAGTTTTTGTTTTAACCCTAAATCTAAAAAGGGTGACAGTTGTCGACCCTGGACCTTCAAAGTAATGCTTTCAGCTCAGGAAATATTACGTGCTGGATTTTGCTAACCCTTTTTGGACGCATTCTAACTGCCTTTCTTGTAAAAACATTCACGTAAGTATTGCTTCAAAAAATCGGTGCGGTTGTTATACATTTTTATAGTTTCTACGGTTAAAGAGCACATGTTGCCCACAGATATAAACTAAGTTATTGGTGCGTTGCTCTGACCGTAAATAACATAAGTTTGGATTGCTAGGATTATACAAAGTAAGTAAATAAACTTTTTATGACAAGATTTTCTTTCTATGGGATATCCTCAGTGTAGGTACGACTTTAAGAAGTATCTAGTATTTTAAATTTTAGCTCTGTGAAGATGTAAAACCGAAACCAGCAGTCTTTTTCTATATTAATAAATCACTACTGTTATAATATCCTTTTGATAAGAATGCCATCTTTATTTATCAAGACCAACTGCTTTGTTTCCAAGCTTCATGAATACAGTTTCAGCGCCATCTGTGATCTTTTATCGTTAACATCAAAATATTTGTTTGTGTGTATCAAATGCATGGTAGTATGTGTAATGTTTCATTTTTTGATTAAAGGCACTTTATAAGCATTATTATTTAACAATATTAGCGTTCTGCATTTCTCCTACACATAAACTTAGTGAGCCAAATTTGATACTACTCCGTCTGCCCATTTTTTTGTAAAAAGGGGTCCAAAGTTTTTGCTTGTCGTATTAATGCTATGATGATGATAAGTAATATGTAAAACAGAACAACTGTTTCTTTATTTAAAAGTATGAATATTTCGAAGTTTAACCAAGAGCCGAATTACCAAAATACCAAATTGAGAAGTATCTATTAATCAATACGTATCAAACAAGCTAAAAAACGATAGAACAGTGTTGAGAATTTTAGCACTGTCATGTCCGTTAAATCATTAGTCAGCATATGTGACAGTTATTTAGCATTATCATCCGATTTACACATGTTTGCAAAATTCTAGGTCAATCGGGAAGTCGCGTAGTCGGTCAAATTCATCCAAGTAGCAAGATTTCATCCAAACAAATACGTATGTACGTTGCAAGCAATCCTCCTGTTGGTCCGGGCTTCTTTAGAATAGAGAATCTGCCTTTCTGCCAGGCAGCTCGTAAAAGGCGAGCATAGGTTTACCGTCAATAACACCTTGATATCTTAGTAGGCGGTAGAGTTTCGCAGTGACTCACCCGGATTGGTACCACTGCCTTACTTATTCCTGCCGCCATAACGTCAGTGCTTGCCGTTGATTTGTTCCGTTGACATGTAGCCGGTAAATTTACTTTTGCTCGCGGCCCGACACCCCGGCCTCGAGTTGGCAACGTACCATTACCACCTTTGGTGTCTTTAGGCGGCGTGATTTCTTACCATCAGGAAATCTGTCTGCTTACTACCAATATCATAAAAAAAAGCTAGCTAAAAGCTTGGAAAAACGATATCTGTTTGAATTAAATAACTTCGAAATATTTTAACATTGTATTATTTCATCTGTTTCTAAAGCTGCCTACTATTAATGATACCTCATTAAAAACCAATTAGGGTAAACCTGGCGGGCAAATTGAAAGAAAATTGCAGTTTCACCGCATGAATGCAAAATACTAATTGTGTTTCAGTTTAAGGCTAGCTCTGGAATCCAGCTGTAACTGTAATATTATTCAACACTTTGCATACTTCTGCAGCTGAAGCAATTTATGTGTCTTTAAGTGATTAACTGTTACTTATTTCCACAAACATTTAAAATGAATAAATCATCGCCAGCTCATATGGTAGAGCTTCGTCAGAGAGAGACAAAAATTACGGATTTGACTTCTACTATTTGGTATTAAAAACGATTGTTAGAATTGTTATTAAAGATGAATATCTTAGAAATAATCAACAATTTCCTAAACAATCATACTAAAATGTAGGTAAGTGACTGTTTGTAATATGGACTACAAGTCCATATTCAAATCATGCCGTTGGTCCACATTTCTAGGTTTAAATTGATTTAAAAAAAATGCAAAAACCATTGGATATTGTAACTTAATATAAATAAATGTAAAATATCTCATCTTTCTCCTAGTTTACTCTACTTTCTCAAACAGTAATACTTGCTGAAATTATGAGCTTACGAAATTTGGCAAAAAATTACATCGCGCATAGCTAGAAACGAAAAATGAGCCGTGAATATACGCTTCGGTCTAAGTAGAACGGTAAACGACTAGCAAGTCGCGGGATTGGTGCCTGGTGAACCTTAGCGTGAGGCGACCGATGCTTTATTACAACGTACGGTTTTTGAGAAATGAAGGTAGTCCATATTACGGAGCCAGTCCATAATTGGCTCACTTACTCTAATATTATACAAGATGTATATTTTAATATTTACAACTTATTACAAAAAATGTATGTAGCCATGTATGTACGTCTTTCGTGTTTTTTTATGATATTGGAAGGCAAACAAGCAGACGGTTGCTGATGGTAAGAAATTCACGCCGCCTAATGGTACCTAATCTACCTTTCGCCTTTTAAAATGTGCCTGAAAAGCAACTGAAACAACTGTTGGTCTGGGCTACTTTGCTAGACCATCTGCCTTCCTGTCAGGCAGCTCGTAAAAGGCAAACATAGGCTTACCGTTACTAGTACTGTGACATTTGACTTACTGTTATTACCGCCATAACGTCATGTCGTGTTCAGGTTTGGAGGGTAAGGTAGCCGGTAAACTTAATTTTGCTCGAGGCCTAACATCCCGGCCTGAGGTTGGCAACGCGCCGTTACCACCTTTGGTGTGTTTAGGCGGCGTGAATTTCTTACCATCAGGAAATCCGTCTATTTGTTTGCTTTCCAATATCATAAAAAAACATAAAAAGGTGATCTTATCTCTAACAAGAGATATCTTAGGGTTAACTTAAGATAGAGAAAAAACAGTAATAAAAAGTATCTAATAGGTAGACAGCGTACAAAGAAAAGATCTAAAGAGATAAAAAAAATATTTTAGATTATAAACTACTCTATGGAAATATTTAATTAGTCTATAATATATGAATCCCCATTTCGCTTGGTCATCGCATCACGCATAGACTGAGTGACCTATTTATCTAAGTCTGAAAAGGTTCTTATGAAAAAAAAGACGGGTCGCACTCCGGAACTGACGGCAGAAGTGAAAACTTGAATATTAACGTTGTGCATTTTGAATATTTTGGAATGTTTAGTGAATAATTTTGCACGAATGGCTTTAATTATCAGTATGAAAGTACTATAATCAATGCACAAATATTATTTTTATATCAATAACCTGCGTTTGGCTTAAACTCGCTAAAGTAAAACCACGTGATGGCTAGGAGCGTTGCCTATTATCTGTACAACGAACATTGCTCGTCTACATATAAAGCTTATTTTCAAGATGGAATAAATAGAGCAATGTCTGTTGCTAATCTATTTGCTATCTGTGAGAATGTAATGGTAGGTATATTGCGGCGTATTATCCATTGCGAATCCTATACTCTTCGGAAATATCTAAGCAATACAAAAACAGAAATGAATCTACGTTTCATTTTAGATCTCGCACGAAAGAAGTTTTCACTAAAAAAATTGGGAAAGCTACAGGGAAAGTGGGAAAAGTAATGCTTGGATCCATACAATCTTAATATAATGTAAGGTACATGCCATCTTTACCATGTTTATGAGATAGAATGATGTGCAGCAGCTCGCTGGAGTGCTGCACATCATTCTATTTTCCATTCCTGCTGTCATAACATCTGTGCAGTGTTATGGTCATGTTAGAAGATAGGGTTGACCAGAAAAAACGTGGCTACAAATTTTAGCCATACAGTAGGAGCTCCAGTAACATTTATAAAGGCTGGCAGTTGATATATAATACCGCGAGGTTAGTAACTTTAAAGCCATTCAAAAAAAAGATAAGCCTCAATTATTAATAGTAAGCTCATTTGCTCTAATAAAAAGAAATCTTTAAACCCATTTTATAGGCACGGCTACGATTGGCAAAATGTACTTACGCCCACAATATGTTATAATATATAAAAATAACTGAGTTACTTAAAACCGACTTCAAAACTAAAAAGTAAAAAATAATAAAGATTTAATATTAATTATGTACTACCTATTACTTATATGTGATATTTACTAATAGATTTGAAATCGGTGCCAAGCCTTAAACTATTAATTATATTATAAGTAAGTACTAAATTGGATTGGTACCGACTTCAAACCTGGTAGTAAATAGCACATACCTATAAGTAATAAGTAGTATATATTTAATATTAAATATTTTTTATTTTTTACTTTTCAGTTTTGAAGTCAGTTTTAAGTAACATAGTTATTTTTATTTAATACTTTTTAGTTTATTGCTGATATGTTTAAGTTAAATATAAAAATAAAATTATAGATAAAAATAATCATCGAAATAGGTGAAAATAGGTAAGAAATATATATGTTAAGATATCTAATGTATTTTTGTTATGCCAAAGAATAGCAAAGAAGATCATGGCCCTCCTGATGTTAAAAGATTTTTTTATGATTATTGATAGTTCATCCTAAATTTACTTACCAATATACACAGATTAGATATTAGTAACTATTTAGTTGTAGATTTCATCCTAACTCTCTGTAGATACTTAAAGAATATCTGAATTATAAGCTAAAGTTGAAGCTTTTTGGTCAACAACTTTCGGGAAAGCTTTTAGCATTCCGAAAGACCTAATGCTTTTCATTTCATCTCCCATATATCCTGGTGTTTGACACTTCTGTACAAGAATGGGCTCTTGTTTGCCAGTCGGCTGGCAAATGTTTTAACAATAACTAGTTGTTTCCCGCGACTTTGTAGACATGTTGAAGTGATTTTGTGGTTAGTTATGGGAACGAAAGATTTTCCAGTAGTAATAGGTACCTAAATATACCTATAAGCTACTGCTACACAGAATTGAGTAAATTTGTACAATAGTTTAAGCGAGAAAAGTGAACAGACAAACAGATAAATCCTGTTTTTAAGCACGGTTTTACATAATATGTTTTTCAACACTTATGAACAGTGTTGAAAAACACACACACACACACACACACACACACACACCAATAAATATCTTCACGCCAAGTCACTTACGGGGTAGGCAGAGAGTATCGAGTGCCAGACCTCACGATCCTGACAAACCTGTCTGGCTTCCTCTAGTTTACCAATCATACTTAGCGTGATAGATGGGATCACCCAGATGGGTGGATGATAGATATCACTCATAGTTCATGGGAAGATGCATCCACAATAGGGTAAAGGGTATGAATATGAATAAAACATAAATGACAGAAATATCTTAAGTTTGTTGCTTATCAATAAAATCGTCTACATTGTTGGCCATTCGTAATAAACGAACTGTAAAATGGAATACCATTTGCACTGCGAACAGTTGGCACTGTTTCTGAATACTTATCTTTTGTTTAAGACTGCTGATTGTCTCGCTGGAAGTAAGCGATGAGGTCTGACATTTCGAAACACGTATTCAGCGTGTTTTCTTATAATTCTGTTGAAGATACGAACTCATTTGAATATCGTGGAACGGAAATAACAATTCCTGTGCCTTTAAATGAGGCTGAAGTTTGAATTTTACTTAGTTTTTCACGGCTTGTTCCAAATACATATTTTATATCATCGTCCTGATGACTCCCGATTTGTCCTCTTGTTTGGATGAAGGATAGTTCCAAAGGTTTTATTTTCCTTTACCCACTTCTTTGTCCAGTTTCAACAATTTTCCATTGCCGGGAAAAAGATATGTTAAGTTCAATATCATGTTTCGGATTTTCTAGCTCATCCAAGCTTTAAGCCGGTGAACTTTTTTAGTTACTATATTGATATCATATTGGTGATTCACCATTGAAGTATTGGCTATTTGTGTATTTGTCAATTATCAGGTATATTAGAAGAACTGTCCCTGTATTGGTCCGGGCACCTTTGCAGAATAGACCATCTGCCTTCCTGACAGGCAGCTCATAAAAGGCGAACATAGACTTGTCACTAACACGTGACATCTGACTAGGTTTTGAATTTTGCAGCGACTCGCACGGATTGGTACCACCATATTACCTATTCCTGCAACCATAACGTCAGTGCTTGCCATTGACTTGTCCCGGTTCCGAGAATAAGATAGCCGGTAAACATACTTTTGGCAGCCCACCATTACCATCTTTGATGTCTCTAGGCAGTTCTGCGTTCGGCGTGTTCTTATCATCAGGAAATCCGTCTGCTTATTTGCCTTCAAATATCATAAAAAAACTAATAAAATAACTAAATGTAACTTATTTAATTGATTTTGTGGTCTAATGGTCCAATTTTGACTACCTGAGGTTTGGATTTGATTCATACTGCATATGTATATGTGTAGAATGAATCAAATGTAATATAAGGACGCCAAGTCCTCCCCGCAGGGTAGGCACAGAGCAGCTATCAACTGTTAAGTGAGCAAAGTGCGCCGAGTCAGCTAGTGTGTCAATAAAACAGATATTTTAAGCAGCAGTTAAATTTCTGAATATGTAATAATACAAATCTATTAACGACATACACGTATTTCTCTGTTGTCATCCTTTTTTGCGATTTATTTTTTGTTTACCACAATTTATTTATCTATTCAAACGCGGCTACTAGTTTACAATTTCATAAATGCTGTTTATTTTAGACAGTCGTTAAGATTTGTTTATTTAACATTGAACTGACCTACCTTTTAGTTATCTTTAAGTACTGAATATTTAATTTATTTTGTAAGCTATTGCATAGCTTCTATCGCTGGCCTTGAGCGTGGAGATCGAATCCAGAAATTCCGTAACGAAAATAACCTAACACCCCACACTCCGACGGCACAGCGGTGACACTTTTTAGTTTTGCCATCTATCGATGAATAGCAGATTTTTTATTGACTTTTTGATCACGCTTGTTTCTTTAGTTCAGCAACTCGACTCTAGGTGGCATTGGTTGTATTGGACTTACTGCGCATGGGTAATCCCCTTCTTCGCCCCGCAATCTGGAGACTCATGCCTGCTTATTCACTAGCTTAACACCGGCAGTCTCCGAGTGCCATACGTCTTTTTTGTTACCTTCATTTTGCACAAATCTAATTTATATTTTGGTATTGAAAGTAATTAAAGTGAGCACATCTATTTTAGGCCCATCGAAATGGCGGTGAAGGAGTTACCAATTTTATGGATTTACCGACACCAAAAATGATACAAATTTTCGTAGTCTAGTAATGATTGAACCCTCTATCTCATTAAAAAACGTAGTCTAAAATGAGTCTAATTTTAATCCAACATTGAAGTTAACATAGAATGGAGACGACCGAGATTCTCCACTTTTTTTGGATCAGTTAATAGTCTTTTCTTAAAAGTGTCCGCATAGTGTTATGACGCTGTCGTTGGCTACTAGTTTTAAATTATATTTTTAGTTAAAATGGTATATCGTCGAGCGTTCATCATTAAAATGATAGAATCTGGATACCAAACGACCCTTTTAAAATAAAAATTCATATTTCTCGCCTGTCCTATTGTCATCCCCGACGATTCTAATCACCAGCGACCCAGACACAAAACAACGGATCGGACAATCCCCAAAAAGTCACAATAGCATTCAAATATAAGCAACAGTCGGGAATAATCGTCCGACTTCAATTAAAAGGATGATGGATACTCAAATTCAGAATATTAAACTGATTCTTTTTTGTTTCAGATTCAGAATACTTTATTTCCATTGATCATGCAAACGGTAATTTAACGTGTCGAATTTACAACAGTACTACTACTGAAGCGTAACCGCGGCTATTTTGAGTCTGGTCTAGTAGAATTTCTTTAAAAAGCATACTACATTATGCGATATTAAGCGTAGTCTAATTAGACTCGACTGAATATCTTTTTGGAACGAAGTTCCTTATTGCGCGTTGTGAATGGGCTACACGGAAAAAAATCTTACGAAAATGTTGTCACGACACTTTTTGCTCTGTGGTCAAGCGGTTTAGTAGTTGGACTTGACTGCATGAGGTCCCGGGTTCGAATCCCGGGTCGGACAATTTTTTTTATTTTTTTTTATTTTTCATTATCTATTTTTTTTATTATCATTTTCATTTTTTTATTTTTTTTATTTTATTATTTTTTTATATTTTTCTTTTCTTTTTTTATTTCATGTTTCTCTGTCTGTCTCTCTCTATAAGAGAGATAAAGATAGAGATTACTAGAGATTGATAGAGATTGAGAGAGAGAGGGCGGGTGAGAAGCTATTTCCAAATCATATGACACTAGTTGCCTTATATCTGAATGCCTTTTAGACTTACTTTCAAATTATACGGGTTATAAATTTTCAAGTAAACTTTATACAAATTCGGGTTTGCTATGTATCTATGGAAGTTCCGCCTTTTATTACATAGTATTTATATACTCTTTGGTATAGACATCATTGATATGGTGATCTTATGGCCGAGGTACTAGGCTGATTATGCAAATCTACGGGCCTGGGCCGCATAAATAGGAAAGTACACAAAAAATTGTAATGGCACGTTACAAAACCTTTTGCGTCAGTGAGGCTCATTTTAGAATCGAAGTGGCATTATGACAATCAGTTGGAGGTTGATGTTTGAAAAGTATCCTATATTAAATTCGGGTCTTTAACTATGATATGCATTTTCAATTTCGTCGAAATCGGTTTCGCAATGTACCCGTGAAATCGTTACGGAACGATAGACAAACTACCGAATTTGTAATCTTACTATAAAAGTATGGATAGGCTTAAAATCCAAAGTTTATATTTCTGTACTGCGTTAAGTGCATAATTTTACTAGTCACTGAATATTGTGTAATACATTTACGTTTATTATAAATATTATCATTTTTTTCAGAACGAAATATAAAGTTAAGAAACAGGATGGAGGCAGCAAAATTATAGAAATTGTAAAAAAGGTGTCAAGAAATAAGTTTCGGCCGTATCTGCTCGATCGTCTAGACTGCGACGACATCTGGTGTTAGTTTTCAGTTTTAGACATAAAGCACCCTGGGGGTTCTATTTCAGTGAATTCCAATTGGTTTGTTTTGTCAATAAGACGTACAGTACTACTTTTTAAATTATGCGCTTTGGCTTTAAACTTTTTACCTTTTTTACACTTTATACTTTTATTTTTAAATTGGCTGACCTAATCTAAATTTAAGCGAAATTATTAATTATGTGTAATAACAACTCTATATAGAATCTTTAAAATACATTCGGATTTCCAAAGCTTGGCGAATATAGCCGAAGCGCATAATTTAAATAGTAGTACTGTATACGACTAATACAACGCGATAAATATACGGCCTTCAAAAATAGTAGGTAGTGAGATGACCCATGAGGTTACAAGTAAGTTATTTCCTAAGTGCTCGGTTGATGATAGGTTTGCTATATGTATATTACATTATGACTTTAAATACCTTTGGCTAATCGTAGGTGCCTTGGTTGTACTTCTGTTTACCTTGATGGAGATATGGGCGTGAGAAACTTACTTAGTTTTCATAGTTCCCAATACTTGTTAATTTTTTTAAATTAAAATTAGAAAAGCGTTAAAATTAGTGATTAAAAATCAATTATTTGTTAATTACTTACATACCCCTAGGATAGATCATTTCAAAATATGTATGAGACCAACTCAGCACTAACTTTAATGAGTAAACAATTAGTCACCCCTATTTTCTACCCTGGGGTTGGAATTTTAATTCCTAATTTAAAAATGTTTGTAGTTTATTAAAATTTTACAATCTTTGGTGTATTTTCTTTACCAAATAAAACATGTATACATTGGAATACTTTTCAAGAACTATTAGCGGCATTGGCTTCAGTAGATATATAATTAATTCATCTTATGTGTTATTACTCGGGCATTTGTTTTTTTTGTATAAGTATGACATAAAACAATGAACTTTATCCATTAAAAATATTAGAATCGGACTACTCTGTAAAAAAAATGTACTGTCTAACAAAAAAATACGAACTTCGGTACAAGAACCTCCTTTCTTTTGAATAAACACTTTGATAGATCCTTGTGTTTTCTTGTAATAAAGCATTTAAATTTTAACTCTAAGAAAACGTAGGCTTAAAAGAGGTTTCATACAAAGAAGGCCTTACACTCAAGTCTCCTCAGCCTATAGAGTAATTAAAAAACACATCTTACTAACTTTTCTTCTAATTTTCACGTCGTCACTCGTCAAAGAGTGAAAAAGCCACTTACATGTGCGTTTTAAATTAATATTTAATGAATGAGCCACAGTGCCAGGATAAAAGGGTTTAAAAGGGCATTTTTCGCGTCGCTACCATGACATGATGTATTGTACTATATGCTTTAATGCTATTTTATCAACATAAAACCAACCAAGTTGGAGTCGAACTTGGACATTAACGCCGTCTTTCTTTCTTTTTTATAATTTGGTATAATAGGACGAGATGGTAGGACAAAAAATATTTTGTTTTGTAATATAATGTATATGTATTGTTAAGACACTAGCTGTTGTCCCAAAGGAACATTTTTTCGGGATAAACACTTTCCTATTTGTTAATCCAAGTTACTATCTATGTGTATGCCAAATTTCATGAAAATCAGTCTAGCAGTTTTTACTTGAAGGTGAAATAAACAAAAATACAAATTTTCACATTTATAATATTAGTAGGATTGGCCCAAAACACAGCTATGGTAAGAGAACTGT
>NJDC01007248.1:44973-67724 GCA_002245475.1 Calephelis virginiensis | reverse complement strand
GATATGATAAATTTTATCTAGAACCCACTCGAAATCATTAGATATCTTTCGAAAATGAATCATCAAATCGTGACATGATATCTACCTTAATCATGGGTTTTGCGTTAACTTAGGACCGGTTTCACGTTCCTCAGTTAAATATTTAACTTCGAATTAGCTTATAAAATCGTTATAGTATATCTGACAAATATAACCTAATTTTAACGCCCTTCAGAAATGAAAGGTGTTATATGTTTGACGCGTCTTTATGTGACAACTTAAACGAATGCACCGATTTGGATGTAGATATTTTCTTTGAAAGCTAACATGATTGAGATGGAGGCTCCGGTTAGGCTTTGTAGGGAGTTATAAACCTTTTTATACTTTTATGATTATTACATATTTTTGGACCGCACACATACACGAGTACACGGGCTAAACAGAAGCCACTAGGTTGGTAGCCCTAGACCTCACATGTCACAACTTGTATGTACTAAACAAACTAAGAAATATCACTACAAACAACAAAGCTTTAACACCTGACCTAGTCAATCCTCACAACCTTATCGTAAAACTCATTATAACTATAAACAAGTAGCCACTCAATCACTCTCTACGCCGAATACAAACAGTACCATACCCTCAACATTTGAGTAGTAACATTGGAATAATAGTTCTACTATGACAACACTATGTAAAAACATCACGGTATACGTGTCTACGTAAAACCCCCAAAGAGAAAAGCACCCCACAGCAGTGCTAACCAAGTACTGTACACCACGGAAGGCCATAATATACGACGTTTTCCACTGACAGGAACCGAAAACGTCCGCAAAAGATATCTACAAATTTATCAGTTGCGGCTGTAAACCGCGTCCGTAAGCTACGTCCGATAATATGTTTCCACTTTCCAGCTTTAGACTGTATTGAAGTTATTACAATTTTGTATCTAAGTTTTCAATGAAGTCAAAATAATTTAATTCTATTTAAAATACAGGGAAGCTTAGTCAGTTTTTGCAATTTTATAGACTTTAAATAAGTACCACGAAGTAGTCTTTCAAGTTAAAAAAGGAAGAATGAATTTGGTATCAAAACTGGAGCATATTAATATAACCCAGTAAATATGAAAAGTAGTCACCGAATAAATTGTAAGAATATTTCTTTATTTCACCGCCGCAAAGTAAACTCGCTGCAAATTATTACAGGTCACCAACTGACTGAAATTTGTAAATTGCTGCTACTGGAGAAAATATTATTTTAAATCTTGCAACAAAATCCACATTGTTATAATATTAAATTAAAAATCTACGCTCAAGACTTTGTTTGTATGAAGATAAAAAATTATATTTTTAACAGACTTCTTAGAAGTGGCCAAATTTCTTTACAAGTCTCAAAAAAGAACTTATAATTTCGTAGAGCCAAAAAAAATCTTATTTTGGTATATACAACTACCTACGTATAAATGACAAGTAGCTCAAAAACTTTTGACTATGTATAACTATCTTGTTAAAAACTTTCACCTGGAAAAGTACTATGTGATAAATGTATAATGGAATAAAATAAGTGAATAGAAAAAAAATAAGGAAGGATAGTTACATGATGCATTTTAACATTTCCTTACACTGGCTTTACGCAGAATAGCGGTTGGTTATCTCCCTTTCTCATCCTAGAGCACGTCTTATCCCTCAAAAAATGAGCACCCTGGCATAGAGGCATAGTCTTAGCTAGGTACTTTAAGTTAAAGTTTAGAGAACACGGAAGTACAGACGGGTACCTATTTGATTGGATACGAGTCCGATTTTTTTATAAACTTGCCACCTCAGAATGTGGGACTTAGCGTCTTAGGCTAGTTGTAGTCCTGGTTGCACCTCTACACAATAGCTGCGAGAATATGGGCGTATAGATGTTTATTTTTACTAAAGACGAGTCCAACTCGTCCAACAACTTCAATCTATCAAAATGTCGTAAAATGCTTCACAGAATAGGTATCTGTTATGTTTAATTGTGTTTGTTATATCACTACATAGTGTAAAACAAAGTCGCTCCCTCTGTCCCTATGTCCCTTTGTATACTTAAACGCAACGGATTTTGATTCGGTTTTTTAATAGATAAAGTTATTAAAGAGGGAGGTTTATATTATGTGCATTTCATAACAGTGCGAAGCCGCGGCGGGCCGCTAGTTTTGGGAATAATGCGACTATGATATATTAATGGACAGACAGACGATAATGTCAAGATTTCGGTTTTTTTTTTCGATGTGGAGGCTAATGTATCCTATAGACTTGCATAATAAGTCCTTTCATCCTGAACTCAGGACACCGAAGCATCATGTTATAGGTGTATATCGGTGTACTTGTACGCCACATATTAAATTAAACTAAACTATGAACATTACAAACATAGCAGTAAGAAAATGAGGTTATTAGGACAAACATTTTAAGGAAGAGCATTTTTAAAGTTAAAAATAAGAGTTCAAAATTTAAGTGAACATAGGCGCACTCTAGCGGTCGCACGTATGGCAAGCCTTGGAAGCTGCAAATGCGACTACCTACATAATTTTAGAAATTTGGCGCCATCGAGAGAAAATATGTTCGAAGTTTTTTTCATATTTATTGAATTTGGTGTTTATATTGAGTGAAATTAGTCAATTTTGGTGGCATTTTGTACAATTTTGTTCAGTAAAAATGCACAAATGAAATAATCTTGAAGAAATAAGCATATCGTGTACATTTCCTCGTTGCCGCCAAATCTCACTATAATATGAGCTTGAGTAATGAGACCACCGCTTTACCCAAGACCCTGACATGACTTATCACTAATTATAATTCAATACCGATTTTGGTAAATTTGACGCAAATTTCTACTTGAGTAAAGGCAAAATGCTAACGCAAATGCCTAAATCTAAAGAAAGAAAGAAAAGACTAGGTACCTACATAATTTCCTATGTGATGTGGGCAGACCTATGGGGCAGAAAGACACCGAATTGTCATCTAGTGTCACGATTTCTACCGTGTAAGTAGGTACGAACCTGCCCAGATTCCTTAACATAGTATATATTAGGAACCTATTACATTCATGTCGCCTCTGTGGTCTAGCGGTTCAGTAGTTGGACTTGACTGCATGAGGTCTCGGGTTCAAATCCCGGGTCGGGCAACAAAAAGAAAATTGGTTTTATCCAATTTTCTAACAAAAAAAAATGTTGCTCGAGATTGGAAATGTGCCCAATTGGCGATAGGCTTGCCACCTATCACATTATGGGACTTAGTATCTTCGGCTAGTCGTGGGTGCCCTGGTTATGCCTCTGCCTACCTCTTCGGGGATATGGGCGTGAAGATACTATTACATTCATACAAACACTTCGGTTTAAAGAAACGAAAATAACATTGCATAAACTAATCATGCAATGCGAAAACTCTAGAATGGCTTACCCAGCTAAAAATCTGCTTGATAGCAACAGTGCTCAGATAACATTACATAAAAAAATCGACTTTTGGTTCCTCTCATTCAAAACGACAATTTTTAATTATGGTAGGTAGGTATTTCATTTGAGTCGGTCATACACCTTTCTTTTTTTCTTTCTTTAAGTTTTGGCCTTCACGTTAGTATTTAGCCATTAGTCAAGTAGAAATTTGCATCAAATTTTATATCAATTTCAATTAATTTTAATTAGTCATCAGTCGTAAGTCGTCAATAAGTCATGTCAGGCTCTTGGGTAAAGCGGTGGCCTTTTTACACAAGCTCATGTAACGAGATTTGGCGGCAACGAGAAAATATACGATACGCTAATTTCTTTATGATAATTTCATTTGTGCATTTTTACTGAACAAAATTGTACAAAATGCCACCAAAATTGACTAATTTCACTCAATATTAACACGAAATTCAATAATTATGAAAAAACTTCGACCATCCTTTCTCTCGATGGCGCCAAAACTCGCGGTCATACACCTGTTACCTCTTAAATGTTATTTACAACAGTGACATCTAGTTTACCAAAGTAAAACTAAATTGTGAAGTTATTATTTGTGTCAGTAATGTGTTGCCGTATTAAATATGTTTGCATGCAATAGATAGCGCTGATCATTATTATTTTAACAAACATATTATACAGAAATTAATTGAAATATCTAATTTAAACGTCAGTTTTTTTTTAAATCCGTTTAGGTAGGTATTTAGTGGATAATTGGTGTCCTTAAATAAATATTTCCGTATACATTATATACTAGGTAAAGCTGTAAAACCTTTTTAAAATATTTTTATCACTTTTTCCTTAAACATTTATTTTCTAAGTATTAAGTTACATTCTGGTATTTCTTCGGAAATTAAACAGAATTATTTACAGCCAATATTATTTACCTATCTACAGCTAAGGATAGGCCTTCTAGAATTTTGTTTCTAAGATATTTTTGTTGATTATTAAAAGAACAATGGTTACCTAGCCACTGACCAAAAATAGCATGATGTTCTATGACATAATACTAATAGACGCGTTATGCTCTCACAAAGGGGCATTTTAAAATTGCAAATGTGGTAATTATTCTAAGAGTTATACAGATTTCTTTATATATACCTGAATGTTGAATATAAGCATGACTAAAAAGGACAGAAAATATAAATAAGTATGGCGTTCGGCCACGCCGTACTGTTGTTAGAAAGGGATAAATACAGATTTTTTATACGTCTTCAACAACATTACAAAGGGATGTAGGTATGGAAAAATGGTAATGAATTCACCTGAGAAAACCAGTGATTGGCGTAACCGGTGAAAAACGGTTTTTTTGTAAATAGTTATTCGAGTATTACGAACTTTATGATCAATTAAATATGGCACATTTATTTTTTCTTCATTCATGAACTGATTTTAATAGGACTTACTGCCGAGGTGGTCCCATTAATACCAAGTCTAGATCTGATGATGGAGTTCCAGGCAAACCAAAGAAAATACTTCAATTTTGTGTACTTATGTAACACAGTTATTGACAATTTTTGGTGTGCTTACTTAAATGATATAATGGCGTAATAAAAGTGGGTTTTCTGCATATGGGTGTAACTATTTTATGTTTCACGGTTTCACCTATGAATTAAATTATTTTATCTATGCCCATTTCGTAGTGTTGTGTCGTAATTTGTAAATACTTAGCGAAAGGAAACAAGAACATATCTATTATATACTTCTATTAATTTTAAGAGTATGTTAAAAATTTAAGCTGAACTGATGTAACAAATTCGGCAAACGATTTCGTTTGGCTGTGTCCTGGGAACTGTACTTGCGGGGGTAAGTTTACGATCACTCTGCTACTCCATTACATTTTCTGTAGTTACGTTTTTTTTACAAGGGGATTCTCAGGATCTTTTGCACTTGCATTACCTGTTCATATTAAATTCAATTATTTTAATCAAAAACAAGTATATTTAAATATAACGTTTTATTTGTGTACATAGTGAATTTACTCAAACAATTATTTGCTGTTAGCATAGCAATAGGTTCGAGATTATTTTAATAAATTCGACTCACATAAGAATTTATGGTACATTCCTTCCAATTTCGCTTTATGACATTCGAAATTCTTTTTGTAAAGCACGCATAGCGTTGTTTCACGCGAAACAACGCTATGTATCTCGCTTATGCATATAGTCGGTAACTATCACTTTATCAGTATCGTTTCCAACAATAATTATAAAAATAGTTTTTTAAATTCTTAATTTGGTATATTTTCAATACTCACGTATGAAAATATATGTTATTTATCTTCTTTGAACTTGCTGTGTAATTTGTAGAACGTCTGTATACACAAGAAGGCATTTTAAAGATAGATGCTTTGCTTTTGAATTAGCGGATCATTTCGTGTGGTGTAGCCGAAGGACGATACGTGACTAAACACGGGTCATTTGATTGTAGGCCAATTAGCTTACATTTTTGTCGCAAAAACGAAGAGCGGACAACGTATCTACCCTTTTTAAAACATCTTAGATGATGTTAGGTTAATCATACTTGCTGTTATAGATTAGTTGCCTAACTAAACTATTGTGATATGATAAGGAATAATTTCTTGACAGCGAAAATAACAAAAACATTATTTCCGCAAAAATTACTCATTCAAAATGTTGCTATTTTTGTGAACTAACTAAAAAGTGTAAAAAGTACCCAAAGAGTATAATAATATATAAATATAATACAGAAAGTACCTATTCCAATTTCCAAAGCACATCCACAGATTAAATAGGTAGATCACATCCAAACACGAAACACTAGCAGTCAATGAAAAGCTAAATTTCTTAAATTATTCAATTCAATTCAAATTCAATATTATTCAAAACTTATTCAAGGTTTTAAGGCGTAAATATTTTTTTTATATTTTCCTGTAGTTAAATTAACATACATACTAACAGTACATAGTAATCTATTACTCTTTAACCAGTAACCACACCTAAAAATAAGAGCTCACTGTTATGACCTTTTCATGATGTGTTCTAATCGCTCGAACATCATCTTATTTTAGCCAACGAGCGTTGCGTTTTACATACACCACGGTACATGTTAAATGAATGCACTTTGAAACAGCATACACGCCTTGTATACTCGTAACATAACATCACAAAGCAGTCACATCCACTCCCATTACATCAAATAATCATAATCAAGTTAGCAAAATAAAATATTTTTCGTCGTACTGCTACAGTTTTAATGTAGGCACCTACCCTCCCCTACAATAGGTATAAAAAAACGAACGAACAAACACATTGATTTATGGTATACATACAAATATATTATTGTGTGTAACCTTTTTAGGAACCAACGTAGTCGACAGTGCACGTCACTTTTAAACTTGAGATTGCAATATTGAACGAGCGAACACTGATGAGTAGGTAATAAAGAAACGGTTTTCTACTATTGCTATCTACCTTAATATAAGTTGATAATGCCCAAGACGTTGCCCGCGTGGTTAATGGTCCCACAGAAACATTTTTTCTGAATAAAAACTGACCTAATATGAGTTACCCTCTATATTTGTGTCAAATTTCATGAAAATTGGTTTAACAGTTTTTGCGTGAAGGAGTAACAAACAAACAAAAAACATACAAACTATCGCATGTTTATAATATTACTAGAATTAACTACAATTGATTATATAATTATACAATTATACAATTGATTGACAATAGTGGAATAAACATTTGTAGATTCCGAATTAAAATTATTGTGAATTTAAAAAAACCTTTTTAATATGATACACATCAGCATGTGGAACTCTTCATGAGCGAATTCGACTCGCGCTTGGCCGTTTTTTTATTTAGGGACTGTGCCGTGGTCATAATATCATGTTTGAGTTAAGAAAAATTACAGTTTAAAAATTCAAATGTTTGGCACGAATGTTAATCAAGTTTAAATTTGCATCAAGTCACTTGATTTTACGAAATTGGGTTTAAATTATTTAGAATTGATCAGAAGTTAGAAAAAGTCATGTCAAAGTCTTGAATACTTGGCCTTCTTACTGAAAGAGAGATCAAGGAAATATATACCATAGATACACCAATTTCTTTATCTCATTTTGTCATTTGTGCACTTTCACTGAACAAAATTGCACAAAATATCACCAAAATGTTTATAATAACAATATAGTTATTTACTATTCACAAAAGCTATTTCTTAAATTAAGTAAGTATTTTGTAGTTAATATTTTAAGTATACGGAATAAAAACCAAGTTTTGTAAAAGTCTAGCGTCTATGTCAAGTACAAGTTGAACAATTTCATGCAATATAAACATGAAATCCAATAGTTACAAAAATGTTATGGTCACCATTCCCTCATAGTGCCAAAACTCCAAAAAAAAAAGTATAATACATCAATGTGAAATAAACGAGTAAATGTTTTTCGTTGTTTTTGACATTAAATTACTATGTGTGGAAAATTTCAGCAAGAGTTGGCAGCCCCGATAGAATGTCAAAACAAGTGTCAATTCTCAATTGTCATTTGTCAAACAAGAAACATTTCTTTTTGCTTTTGACATTTCATTCAAGCAAACGTATTATTTTCGGCACTACACGTTTCGTGTCTTTACGACTTAAAAGTAAGTGATTTTACAAAAATTACTATTTTTAAAACATATAGAAACAATTTTCTAAACATTTGGAGTGTTTTCATATATTCAAAATTGAGGATTTATTGGATAAATTAAGATTTGCGTGTACTCGTGAAGTGCGGGGCTTGCAACTATAATTTCCTTCATGGATATGAACCCAGAAATAAGCGTTAGTAACGTGGTTTAAAAGTTATCTGCACATGTAAGAAGACAATATGTATCATTTACAGAATGCGTTACGTGGCCGCTTACTTGTTAGCCGTGCTCGGGGGCAAAGCCTCTCCAGTAGCCGCCGATCTTGAAAAAATCCTGAGTTCTGTCGGAATTGAGGCAGATTCAGAAAAGCTGAAGAAAGTAATAGCAGAGCTCGATGGAAAATCCGTCGAGGATCTGATGGCACAAGGTAATTCATTTTGTTGTATTTGAAATAATGGTATTAAAATTGAAGTAGGAATTCTAACCTACAAAGATAACCTCGATTTCATGTCCTATATTCTTAAAGATATTGTAATGAATATTCTTGTATTATGTTAAGTATAAAATAGCTCTCTGTAAATAGAGGTTTTGATCTATTAAAATATAAACTGATGGATAGGTCCACACGAAAACCGTCGGACATCGACTAGTTTAATTAGGGTTTAAAGTGAAGTGTCCAGGGACTTAATACATGATTATTGCTGTGGAAATCTGGTAAACAGTTTTATTCCTGTCATTTATTATTAATGCAGTCTATATTACTAATGTATTTAATAATTTTATATCTTAATATTTAGTGCTAAGAATGTTTCAGAAATGTGTATGTATAAAAATATATATTAATAAGATGAAACCTAATTATAATAAGTTACAATAGATCTGTGCCTATATTCATGATCACATGTCTGGTGTTCTTATCCAATCTACTGAAGAGGAGTCAGGAGGCTTGGACCTAGAGTGGTTTAATATTCGAGTCGTAGCAATTAATACTTAGAACGTAGCAAGACCTATATAAACTAAGACCATTTTTTGGCTAATGATTAAGAAGTTCCTGGTCTGAATGACATTTCAATATTGCTAGCTATAGAGTGAAGTGTAGGTTTGAAGTTATGTTATAATGATATTGAAAACCTATTATAAGGCAAATGATTCAAAAATAACAGGTTTATTTAACAGCGGCAGGCTTTTGTATTGTACAATAGTGAAGATAACCTGTCTAGTTTTGGTTGTGGAAGTTTTTAATTTTACCAATTATATACATGTAATTTCCAGAGATACATTTTTATTTAGCTGTTTCTGAATATCACTTGAATTCTACTTCACATTAAGTTTAGGGTAAACATATCAAACTGTAACACTTACTATACTTTTGAGGATAGCAAATGAAGTTATAAAAATATTTAATCCCCATTAGCTAATTTGAAGCATTTTTCATTGACTTGACCAGATAGTGTACTTATATACACTGGTGATTACAGTATTATTTATACAACACATAAACTGTACTTGTGTTGGCAATATTGTATGCTACCACAACTTATATGGTGCCACAGTTTTAACTGACATGTTGGATATAGATATCTGTTAAGAAGGTAGCTTGCGCGGCTATTTATATACTTCATAACATAATAAAGAGTGTCAAAAGTCTCAGAAACGAGCGTGTTTGTATAAAAAGGGTGATGAATATAAAGAAAGCCAGACAGGTTTGTCAGGATCTTGAGGTCTGAGACTCGATACTCTCTGCCTACCCTGTAAGGGACTTGGCGTGAAGATATGTATGTATGTAATAACATAGTCATACATTTTATGTAACTTAGAAACAGATTTTCTGATTCTAACAATGATTGTATATGGCTGCAGTGATAATAAATAAGATATGGAAAAGTTCAGCTTTAAATTTTACTCTTAACTTCTAAATTGTTAAGTGATGATTTTATTTAACCATCTTTCGCCTGAGCAACAGTGCTGTAAACACTTAAACTGATGTTTGACTTGGACACGATTGTCATTGTGTTTGATGGAGGTCTCCAAATGTTAAACAAGGTAAAATGTTTAGGTCGGGAGAAGTTGTCTTCAATGCCGGCGGGCGGTGCTGCAGCAGTGGCTGCCCCAGGGGCTGCTCCCGCAGCTGCAGCTGCTGAAGAGAAGAAAGGTATATCAAGCATTTATTAAGTTTTTGTTTTAATACATTCTTATTAGAAATTAATAAAGTGATGGAATGCCTGATAGGGAGAAATACATGCTGTCTATAGATAACAAAGAAAGAGATGGTACATCTTTAATCTATGGCCAGGATGATGAAATGTTTGTGTCATTGCTTAGGTTTTCTGGATTAAATATAGGGTATTTCAATTTATATTGTAAATTAATTGTAATTAATTATTGTAAAAAGTAGTCTTCTTTATAAAGGTAAAGTACACCAATATTTAACTTGATTTAAGCAATAATCGGGTTGTAATAGACAATCGTGTAGAAATAAATAAAACTGTAACCATGGAGTACTTTTTATTTTGTTAGTAAGACGCTTAGACAATAGCGTTACTTGTTAGAAGCCTATGACCTATATGATCTTTAGCATTTTTTTTTCATCTTAAGGGACATAATTATGTAAATGCAATTGTTATATAAATAAATAATTATATTTTAATGTAAAATTTATAATTTTCTAAAACAATGTGCGGGGTTGGTTGAATGCTACATTGGTATATACAATATACGATAGGTGTGTCGACAATCACTATGTAGTATTTGGCTATTTAATAGTGTCATGGTTGTACCTATCTCTATCTGTGTCTGCGTTGTTATGTTATGGTTACCTTTTTAGGATTTATGATTGTTGGATGAAGACAAATTATGATGATTTTTAATAACACCATCTTTCGACTGAGATATTGTGCTGTTAAATATTAAACACTGATGATAAATATACTGAAGAAGCCAATAAGTGATTTAGGATTTGGTCTCATTCGCCATTTTTGTTTTACAGAAGAGAAAGAAACCAAGAAAGAGGAATCTGAGTCCGAGGACGAAGACATGGGCTTCGGACTTTTTGATTAAGCTTGATGTAAGTATAATTATTAAATTTTGTAGATTCTATTACATACCACTTATTGTTATTATTGGTAGGTCAATAGTAATTGAAAGCGACTTCCATCTTCTACTATTTAACCAACTTTAAAAAAGGGAGGAGGTCATAACTTCTTTTTGTTATGTATGTTAATTGATTTCTAACTCAATATTTTAAATGATATGTTACTAAGTTATAATTTTTTAACGGGAGATTGGGAGAATTTTATGATAGTAATGTTGAATTAAATTTAGTTCAAGTAACGTTAGACTACAATTCTAGTTGCAATTTGTTGTATAGAAAGGCAGATGGATTTATTTGTGTTTGTTTTATTTTTCAACTTATTAAAAAAATTATTCAAAACCCAGCTTACCACTGAAATGAAATGTCTTACAGCTAAAAAAGAGAAAATGACAGTACCCAAACTTAATTTTTGTCGCTACACCATCTTCCAGACTGGAAATAAAGAGTGGCAATACAAATAATACTGAGATCATTCATTCTGACAGTTCTTTCTGTGACTACCACTTTTAAATTAGTATTGATTCTAATAAGTCTTTTTTTCATTTCCAGATGGGTGCACAGCACATTTCCATTTTTGGTATAAGAATAATGACAAGATTGTTTCTATGAAATATATCTTGTAAAAGGATTATTTGTTGTTTTTATTGAACTCTGTAAAACGTTGACAATTTAAAAAAAAATTCGTTCCCTTCGGTGCTTTGTTGATAAAATATGGTATAGTCACAGGGACGGCGTTTGGGTATGGCGCGTTTGGGCTACTGCTCAGGGCGCCAAGATGTAAAGGGGCGTCAGATCCTGTACGCTATATTATTATTACACCCAGGGCGCTTCTATTACTTACGCTTATGCATAGTCATTTGAGCTCGAGAATTCTTTAAACATTATCATTAAATAAGTTTGTTTGTTGGTTTATACATACATATTTGACTAAACGCACTAATATTTGGTTAACACCTGAACATCTTAGGTTGAGCCAGTTTCTTGTATGGGAACGTCAAAGTTAAAACACCGTTTTTTGGCTTAAATTCATATTATCATTCAAAAACGCATGTAGGTATGTTACACCCCAAGAAGGACCGAATAGATTTCGGTGACCTTATATGATTTCTTATTTAGGCGATAGGATACTTTTTGGATTTCTGGAAAAACCAAGATTACTTGCAAATTATATTTTTTTTTTTAATCAAATTTTGTAACAAATACTGACAAATTAAGCCATGTGTACATGTTTATTCTACAGGCGCACATACAATACAATAGTCTTTGAGATACGTGAAACGTTACAGGAAACACAATATCTCGAAAACCTGAAGACGCACAAATTTTATTTTTAGCACACAATTTTGCACACATAAGCTTTCTGCTTATGCGCAATTTTTAACTCTCCGCTAATTAGTTTAGAATTGTTCTGCTGGAGCAACGACAACATGCACATTTTTTTATTAGGCGCACAATTACAACCCATTGAGCACTATTATATGTCCCATTCATATCACTTAAGGTGCTACTTTGTTGCTGGGGTAACGTTAATGGACACTCTTTTTACATTAACCTTTTTTTTAAATTTTAAGATACATGCAATTTATTAAATCCCTTTTATTTAAATGTAGGTACCAAGTTATGTTTGAAATTTTTAGTGAATAGTTCAGTGTTGACAAGAATTGCTACACTGATTTTGATGGGACTGCTAGACCACCCAGTTAAGCGTTTTGTGAGGGATTATCGTTTTTTTTTCATTTTAGTATCTTTCCTTTGTTATAAACACGCAACTTCTTAAATTCCTTTTATTTAAATGTATAAAGTTGTAATGTTTGAAATGTTTAATAGTTTATTTAGTGTTTACATAAACAGTGTAGCCATTATATAATAGGATTAAGACAGTGCAGCCAAAATACTATAAAATAATAAGTAGTGAAATATCATTTATAACATTCGGAATTTTTAAAAAATGTCAACTTGCATAGATAAAATTTACGCTATACATTGTTGTGTTAAATTAGTTCCTTCCGACCAATTTAACTGTCTAGTAGGTAAACAGCGTGGGCAATATCACTTTACCTCCTGTTTCCGAAACCTAAATCAATTTTAAACTACGATTTTTCCGATTATTTTTGATATATATAATCGAGATTATTTTTGCTTCTGTTTGGATTTCTAAACCGATCGCCGTTTCGGATACTGGCGGTATGTGGAGTGTAAACAGTGGTGATACTCTTCATACTTACTACACATATACTGTGTGCGTTGCACCAGCGGTAAATCATAGTCCGATGAAGTTGATAAAAAACAGCGAGTTTAGCGACATAATGGTGGTGATTCTGCTGTTCACAAACTAAACTTGTTTTAGATGCATGCTATCTTTCTCAAATGAAACAAAAACAAAAGAGATGGAACAGTTTAGATGTGTCAGATTGGTGCTGACATGTCTAATCGGGATGTTTTTAATCAACATTTTCCGAGTGATAGATTAAACGTCTGTAGAAATGACGTGTACGGTCTAATTTGACAGCACTAAAAGTGTTTTGTTTCCTTCTGTTACTTTCGTTGAAAGAAGACAGGGATAACTTAAAATTAGTTTAGTGAGTGCACAACAAAATTACCACCATTAGCTATTTCAAAACAAAAACCCAGCAGGAAAAGGTCGAACTTCAAAATCATCAAAAACTGTTTCCGCTGGAACAGCTAAGTCCTTTCCCTGTGGACGAAGAACCAATTAAATAGGTTTACAAATTTATTTAAGACGTGGGGTAATTGCGTATGTCTAAACCTAAGAACTCACGGAGCGATTCGGTCTCGTGAGTTTTGAAATAAAATTGGATGTAGTTAAGGAGAAAGGACCCGACCCACATGAACACCAAAATTGAGTGAAACATAATAAAGAGGTAAAGCTTAAAATACTTTCGTTCAGTAAGATCCTACAGATAAACAAAGCTATGACATTTGTATAATTATTAGATACTAACCCACATATATTATGACCAGTATATATTATTATAAATATAATATAAACTTCAAAATTATCTCAAAACTAGTAAGATGTGGATTGGATCCTTTCTGCTTAACTACGTCCAATTGCGGTTTTTAAAACTCACGAGACCGGTAATATGTGCGGTCACATAGCTGGCGTGGTTGAAATCAACGCTCGCAAACTTGAACGATTCTACCGGCGGGCGATCGATGCTGCTGCGGGAACCGCATGCAACCGCAGCCGCTGCGGGTGTAAAATACGTCGTGAAAATTTCACAAATTATTTGTGCTCTTACGTTTTTCTTGCATATAAATCTACATTTTACAGAACCTGCGGTCCCACATCAGCTGCGGGCGCTGGTAAGAACCGCTCCGTGAGTTCTTAGTCTAATTAAATATGCGTGTCATTGAACTGCGAAGATATTCAAGTTTCCGCTGCGACTGCCTTTGGCAATTTGCTACTGTTTGAGGGTTGATACATAGCCTATATTTCAACCCGGATTTTTGCGTAGGTGTACCTCATCGACCATACAACCCAATAGACGCCTATTCTTTATAATTTTGCTTTGAAATAATTCTGGCAAATAGCTGAGGTGCGGGGAAGCGCGGAACTGCTTTCTTATTGGCCCTTGCAATGACAAAACGTCATATTAAAATACAGACATGTAAGATTAGGGATGAGACATATTTAATACGAACAATATATTTTATCGATATGCCTTTTATTTTATGAAGTATGATCTTGTAACGGATTATATCGCATTTTGTTATTGCACGTCACATCGCAGCTATGCAACACAACGTCTCAAGATCACACACTTTTTCGGTTGAGAGTAATATGCGTACTTGAATATATTAGATCCTTACGTCTGTAATTGGCGTTTTGTAGGGGAGGAACATAAGTCGAATATTTTAATGTAATATATTTATATTATCAAAGTTTCCTATGCACATTTGCCGTTTCATAGGTAATTTTTTTTAATGTTCCTGGACAAGTTACACAAATTGAATCTAACGCCAAAGTAAGCAAATTATATGCTTGTGATATGGGTGTTAGCTAACGATAATAATACATAAAAACCATTCGAAAGGGAATCAATAAAATTTTTGGACGTGGTTTAGACTGCCCCATCGAAATTGAATTTTTTCTTTTGCAAAACGTTATTCAAATTTCGAAAAAAATAGTTCAATTAGCTAATTAATCTGTTGGAGTTAGGTTCAGGTAGACATTATCATTTATTGAATGTAATGTTAGATAATTTTGTGTTTTATTGCCTCTATGGTAATTGTGGATACGCCACTATTGGTAATTGGTGACAACCAGTGGTAGCGTTAGGATAGTGCCCGGTTGGCATGCCGCCCAGGACTTTTAATTTTGGCAAAAGTAGGTATAACAAAAAGGCTATCAGCATTAATTAATTGCATTTAGGGGGACTGTAAAAATATCGCCCAAGGCGCTGCTAGTTTTAAAACCGGCACTGGTGTTAAAACCGCACCGTTGCACAATTAAATTAATATTCTGTAGCATAAAACTACTTATAAAATTGTTTTAATATTGGGGAAAGTGGCTAGCTATAGCAGAAATATTTTATGTTTTTTTTAAATAAGTAACTCCCATGTCTTATCCTTTTCATTTAGTAATGGCGGTAAAAATATCGCCTACGATTTTTTGTAGTCATTCGAATTTGGTCGGATAACCAGTGTTTGTGTTGCTGTTTTGGTTTTAAAGTGCATTAAGTAATTCAAAAATTAAAAGATTACGCGTACTACCATGCATTTGACACACACAAACAAATATATTGATCACAAATGGCGCACAAATTATAATCATACAGTTAGGAAACAAAGTAGTTGGTCTTGAGAAATGAAGATGGCGTTCTTATCAACAAGATATTAACATTTGTTATGGTCGAATCTAGGCGAACACTAGTTACCGAAAATAGGTGTGTTCCATCAAAAAATCGTTAGCGATTGCTTAATTTTGTAATTTAATGTTAAGTTGGAAAAACTACAAAAACTAAGTAAAATTTATAATTTGTCAAATGCATATTTTATGGGTTTCGGTTTTTTCTTTAGTCTTAAGCCAGTTTTATTTCTGACGACCTTTTGTTTAACTCCTTATTTCCCATAAGATAGCCAAGTGCACAAAATTTATTAATAATATACTTAGTCAATGTATTTTCAGTTATATTTTTGCACGTAAGAGCCAAACTTATTTTTTGTCTTAACCACCTTCTATTCTACCCATCCTATTGTCCCAAACATTTATCTATCATGTAATTCTTCATAACTTGTGTAATTGCCTCCATCGTCTGTTGTGCTATCATCTTAATATTTCAACCTTGTCAAAACTTTGAAAATTTCAGTTTCTTACTGTTGTCTTACACTATTTTAGTTTTATAGTTTACTAGCTGCTACCTGCGGCTTCGCCCGCGTTTTCACAGAAACCCGGTGTGCGATCGGGATTAAAAATAGCCTATATGTTAATCCAGGTCACAATCTATCTGTCTTCCAAATTTCAGACAAATCCGTTCAGCCATTCGAGCGTGAAAGAGTAACAAACATCCATACATCCATACTTACAAACTTTCGCATTTATAATATAAATATTAATAGGATCATGTTTGCAATTACATAACATAATGTACCTACTTGTCACTATACAAATTCAGCTGTTCAGTTTTTTTCTACTTTTTGGTTCTTTTATGTGTAAAATTGAAGGGAATCTTAAAACAGCGCGCTATTCCTTTTAAACGTTCCTCCCAAATGGGACGAAAATACTTTTAGTGTTGCCATAACAAACGCGTTAGAAACTCGTAACGAAGGTGTTGATCATTTATGGTAACACCACGTTTATTTATAACATTTTCAATATGAAGTTAGTACTTGGTTACTCAGGCAACAAGTACAGTTGTAAGGTTGGATAACATTTGGAGGAAAAGATTTTTAATAATAAGACCAAAAGGGCTTATAACCCCATGGTATACATATATCTCATTTATCATCACCTCTGTGGTGTAGTGGTCCGGTGTTAGCGCTGACTATATGATGTCCTCGGGTCGGGCAACTATTTAAGTGTTTTTTTCATATAAACATTTTTTTATAGAAACAATTTTGGCCGGAGTTGAATGTGTCCGATTAGCGATAAGTTTGCCACCTGTCATATTGTGGGCTCAAGCTATAACTTAGGCTAACAGCAGGTGGTCTGGTTCTACTCGACCTATCTTTTTTTGCGTAAAGTTTTTATGGTTTTTTCCTTGGAGTCTACCGATGGTAAGTATTTTTTATGATAAAAGACAGCGGGGCGAATGGTAAGGGGTAACCGCAACCATAAATGATGTAATGTATAATTCTCCGTGTTGGTCCGGGCTCCTTTGCAGAATAGACCTGTCTTCCTGCCAGACAGCTCGTAAAAGGCGACCACAAGCTTATCATCACTGTTGACTTGTTCCAGGTCGGAGGATTAGTTAACTGGTAAACTTTTGCTCGTAGGCCTAACATCCCAGCCTCAGGTTGGCAACGTTCCATTACCAGTGTCTCTAGGTGGCGCAGCGTGAATTTCTTACCATCTAAAAATCCGTCTGCTTACCCGGTCAAGTTGCTGCACAACACTCTGCCACTAGTGGTCTTTTTGTTTATAACCCGTTTTGTTTTTGCTCGTTTCTTACACCTTCCAGTTAGGACGGCAGATGATACACAGAACCCGCACCATTACAGGTGATTAACATTAGGTAATCTGCTTGCTATTTAACAATGTAGGATAAAGGGAAATAATGAAGTAATGAAACATTTCAATAAATATGTACTTACATATATTTTATTTTCTTTTTTATACATTTATCATCCAAAATCCATAATAATAGCCTCGATTCTTACTTATGTAAATAAACGTTTTTTATTTTATCTTTTTGTAAATAAAAAAATGTGAGGATTGGGGTGTCATTTTATTTACCATGTTATAAGAATAAAATGTTTATAGCAAAAGTCGGTTATGAGTGAGAGAAAAGGATAAGATGTTGAAAATATGCTTTGCTTTGCTGACTGATGTGAACCAACCCTAAGGTCCGACACATCCAAGCGGAATTCCTTTACGGAATCCCGTTTCGAGATTTCGAAACGAAATTTTCACCCGTACAAATCCGCTCAATTTGCAACACAAATCCGTATATACCTATGTGGTAGTTCCATATATTAGTATGGATGCTGTAGCTGTATGCTATGTATGCGTTCGAATTTTTTTCGAAACGGAATTCAAAAAGTATTCAACGAGCCTAACAGAAAATAGCACAAATACATCTTGTCTCATTTTATAAAACGAAAGCGAAAGAGATAGATATAAACCGCGAAGTAGATGTTGTTGCCGCGGTGTCATACACGCAAGGTACTGCGTTATCCGTGTCTCATCATTGTTACATGGCATAATAGTTTTGTTAGTCTTAGCCACTCTTCTATTATGAACGACTATGGACTATGAATAGTTAAATCCTAAAAAAGATGTGTTACAAGAATAAAAAAAAATTAGAGTGCCTACTCTTGCTACGATTTTCACACATTGTTATCAAGAAACATTATTTGACAATGAGTCTCAATAGTGTTACATTTATATACAAAAAGATGAACGTTGCAGATTTCTGTCATATATTTGTAACAGTGTTACTTAAACTAGGCCGAGAAATCTCAGGAGGTTCTACGATATAAAGGTATTGAGGTTGCGAGTAAGTATCTATGGCCATGGGCCATAGCGGCAATAATGCCTATATTTTGTTACCTTCTTACAGGTACCTATAGGTAACAAATAAAGGAAAATAGACTGTAGGTATACCTACGTATGCCTAAAAAATATTTTGTTTCTTAAATAGGTAGGTACTTATATTTTATAGCTGAATTTGTGATGAGGAGGAAGCTATGTATTCGTCCCCTATATTTTTTTGTTTAGGTAAGTTAGTACCTTGTGGATTTCTCCGTCATTTGTGAACCAAAATATTAAAAAAAAACTTTTTTATTTGAATATGTTGTTATCCAGAGGCGATTTTATTGCCAGCAAGTCTGGCTTTTATGATAGGATCCCAGGGAAATCGAAGAAAAAGCTTAATTTTTGTTTACTTAAAAGGCTTAGGTACCTAGTACTAAAAACGGTGTCAGTTTTTCCAGTTTTACACTCTTAAACTATTTATTTAATGTTCAATAACGAGTTAAGGGTTTGCTATTGGCTAGTTTATTTAAGAATTTCGTTAGGGTATAAGTTTGAAAAATACTGTTAGAAACACATAGCACTCTTAATAATATCAATCAATATCTAATTGCTTGAATGAACCTTCGATACCACCGAATACGTCTTCTAACTTCTTTGGTTTTCCGCGTCTTAAAGCTTCGTTCACTCTTTTCTTATTCTCTCTTTCAAAGAAGTCTGCGTTTGCTAGCATTTTTTCTATCAACTCGTCTGCAATTAAATATTCAATTGTATATAACCTACCATATTTTTTTGGACAATCACAAATCAGATTTGAGTATTTCTGTCTCGTTACTTTACGCCCGCTAAAAATCTAGGTTAGTGTTTTTTTGTAAAGAATCTGTGTGAATTTACTAAGGTAAAAAATTTGTTTTGAGTTTTCGTAACAGCCTTACCTATTCCTGCCGCCATAACATCAGTGCTTGTCGTTGACGGTTTCTGATTCGGAGGGTAAGGTAGCCGGTAAACTTACTTTTGATCGAGATCTAGCATCCCGGCCTCAGGTTGGCAACGCACCATTACCACCTTTGGTGTATCTAGGCCGCATGAATTTCTTACCAGCAGTAAATCCGTCTACTTGTTTGCCTTCCACTATCATAAAAAAACAGATTTTCGCAACGATGTTCTGAATGTTTCTAATGTGGCGGACCTAACACAATGTGCGCGTTCTTTCGTTAATGCTCGATTTAAAATAAACGCTGCACAACTTACATAAATGTTGCACTAAACTAAAGTAAGTCAAAAGTAAGTAAGTTAGTCATAGTTTCCAATATGCAGAAATACCTTAATAAATACGAAAAAAATAATGTTCTTCCCAGACATACAGACATGTAGATACTCATCAAACAAATGCCTGTCGATAATCGAATTCGAGCCTTGGCGTTAAGTATGTGCCTAACCCCCTGACCATCGAGGTGGTCAACTAGGAAAATGCTAGAAGTCAGTTGGAAACCCTGTTAGATTTTATTCTTTTAGCAATACCTATCAGCATTGTCGATAGTCGACTTTCGAATCGATTAGAAGAAACTTCCTGCTACTGGAGTAGGACATTCTATTGAACGACATGTATATTTTCAAGCTTGGAGTAATTACGAAGGTCAAGGTTATTTTATCACCTTCAACTAACCTTTAACTGATTTTATTTGAATAAGCATGTAGCCGTAGGTAAGTTATAAGAGAACTCAATCTCCTAGACCGTCTGATTGGGCAATAGCAATTTCATTTTAAATATCTACTACTTACTTAAACGATTTCATGAGCTAGTGATGGGATCGTCGCATCCCGATCCTGATAAACATAGTGCTGCACTCGGGCTGTTAAAATATGATCAAACTTACACAAATATTTCTCATAAATTTTAAAGAAAGACTAAAAAAAATACCCTAGAGCCGATTTGAACCTGGACGATTTCGTCTCTTGCTAACGATGCTCTAACCATTTGCGCTACACAGGATTTAAATTATGTGTTCGAGGCATAATTTAAATCTCGTCCCAAGCACGGGACAGGATTAATACGTCTAAACTATAGCAAGCTACGGTAAACATCAAAGTAAATATACTTACTCGACATATCTTTCAAGTTTTTACCCTTGCCTCCACATTCTTGAGGCAGACTTTCCATAGGGCAGATGGTTTTAATAGTGTCGGCACCTTTTTCATGGAAATATAATACATCCAGGAACTGCTGTGGCACAAATGGTCGTAGTGTCTTATACATATGTTTTGCAAATGTCTGTGCGTTTATGAAGTGAACCGCTTTTAATTTGGCCAAAACTGCGTCCTGAAACAATAATAAGTAAGGGTCTTTACGTCCGTATCCCCGAAGATGTAAGCGGAGGCACAACCACAACGACTAGCCGAAGACACTAAGTCCCACAATGTGATAGGTGGCAATCCTATCGCCAATCGGGCACTTATCCAATCCCAGACAACGTTACATTTATTAGAAAATTGAAATTGCACATTTTCTATTCTTTCTTGTTGCCCGCCCACTAATCGAACCCGAGACCTCATAACGTCAATTCTGACGCCGTACCGCTAGACCACAGACAGCTTCTTTATTTCAACTTAATATTATGGTACCTATGTTAATCATCCATACTAAGATCGTAATTGCGAAAGTCTGCCTGTTACGATTTCACGTCTAAACCAATGGACCGATTTTGAAATTGGATGAGCATAATAATTTAGTAACATTTGTATTGAAATCTAAATAAGAAAAGTAGAAAAGAATGTTGAAATTTTAAAAAATATTCCAGTGCACTATATTTGTACAAGACTTAGGATAATCTATACGTATGATAATCTATAAATAAAAAATGAATCCCCATTTCGCGTAGTAATCGTGTTGCGCTTAAACAGATGGACCAATTTTGCTCTAAATCTTTTTTGTTGTATTGGTTGTTGCCAGGTGAGAGATCATATTATGAAGAGAAAAACTGCAGGCAAAGTGGGTAAACCACAATTTAATTTTGTACATACAAAGTGCTATTATATAGCTGCTAGTGCCATGCGATAGGAAATTCGCAGTACGGCTAGTTTATACATATGAAAATGAAGTTAGTTATTGAGGAGAAAATGTTCTTATGAAAAAAAACCGGGGAAATTGCAGGGTAAATGGGTAAACAATGATTTAACCCGTACAAACTGTTAGTAGCTGCGATACGAAATTACCCGGGCCGGCTAGTTATTTATATTCGATTATAATAGATAAACCTATATACAATCAAGGCAATGGATTTGTCCTTTTTGTAATGTTAGAGTAAATGAAATCGAAAATTATATTAAAACAATTTAAATGCAGTAGGGGAAGGGGGCCCGAAGCGGGTATATTAAAAAACATGATTTAAAATACATGTTTTCCATTGAACCAAATTTTTTTTATGATAATGGAAAGCAAACAAGCTGACGGATTTCCTGATGGTAAGAAATTCACACTGCCTAGAGACACAAAAGGTGGTAATGCAACCTATAGGCCTAGAGCAAAAGTAAGTTTACCGGCTACCTTACCCTCCTACTACAACCCTACCCTCTTACACGTCAAGCAGTGACATTATGGCGGCAGGAATAAGATAGGCAGTGGTATCAATCCGGACGAATCGCTACGAATCTACGAAGTTGCACTATCTGTCAAATACTTAATTAAATATGATATATATTTTTATTGTTTTGGTCCATACATTGTTAATTTATTAGGAGTGTAGTTTAGTATTATTTGTTTATTTGTACACTACAACCAGTATAAATTTATGGTCAAATTTTCTCTCTAGGGTTAGCTGTAAGAAATCTCTTCACGAGATAAGCTCGCCTAGTGTACATTTTTTCCTAAAATTGCAATTTCTTTTGTGTTATTTCACTTGTGTACAATAAAGAATTATTATTATTATAAACTCTACTAACTAGTAAAATGTTACGGTGTTAGTGACG
>NJDC01007248.1:0-44228 GCA_002245475.1 Calephelis virginiensis | reverse complement strand
GCTTTGCCTCCACTTCATTACTATTTTCATACAAACATGCTGATTTCGGAGACCGGACACCAGTCACCACCCTGTGATAAAACCAGATTAATCTCCCCAGGTACCTACCTACATCCATCCACATTCGCATTGTCTGTCATGTCAATCATCATTCATTAATTCCACATGACCGGAGCATGCCCTTTCTCATTTCTATACCAACATATCTCTTGTCAGATCTTACTGTTACGAATACGGCCAGGCTATCGAAAAGTATTCACCCTGTTCAATCGAGTCTGCCCTGAATGAACTTTTGAGTATTTATATGACATGGTTTGAAGATTGGATTTGTCCCTGAATATCCCAGAAACAAAGACACCTAAGATACACACGTTTAGCTAAAGCTAACTACCTTAAGTCTCACAAAGTGAAAGGTGGCAAACCTGTCGCCAACCGCGCTCATATTCAATTCTGAGCAATAAAGAACCTTAAGTTGGGACTCGGAAATCTAATCCTGTACCTCATGTAAATGCACATACCACGCAACTGGACCACAGAATAGTCAATACTGTAATAACATTCAAGCTACTTAAAATAAAAAAAAAAACGACGGGTTGCACTCCAGGATTGCCGGCAGAAGTGAAAACTTGAATATTAACGTTTTTTTTATGATATTGGAAGGCAAACAAGTAGACGGATTTCCTGATGGTATAAAGTTCACGCCGCTTAGAGACACCAAAGCTAGAAATGATGCGTTGCCAACCTGACGCCGGGATATTAGACCTCGAGCAAAAGTAAGTTTACCGGCTACCTTTCCCTCCGATCCGGAACACGTCAATGGCAAGTATTGGACGTTATGGCGGCAGAAATAAGTAAGGCGGTGGTACCAATTCGGGTGAGTCGCTGCGAAACTCTACCACCTAGTCAGATGTCACGGTGTTAATGACAGTAAGCCTATGCTCGCCTTTTACAAGCTGCCTAGCAGGAAGGCAGATGGTCTATTCTGCAAAGGAACCCGGATCAACACGAGGAACACGTTGTGCATTTTTGATATTTTGGAATGGTTAGGAAATAATTTTGCACGAATTGCTTTATCAGTATGAAAGTGCTATCATTTAGGTGTTGGAATACAATATTCGTTTATTGCGCTATTGTACACAAACATGACAACACGAGCATTTACGCAAGCGCCCTGCGCCGTCTTATTCGCGCAAGCGCCCTGCGCTGTCTTACGAATTTTTGTCTTACTAATCAGGTCACGTGTAATGACGCGTGCTTAGAAGTTCTTACATATTCCAAAAAAAGTGCGCAACGCCACTAAAGAAGTTTTCACTTTAAAAATATATAAATAAAAAAATAGTACCTAGGTACGATTGCAGAATCAGTCGGAAACTTACCTTTAAAAAACACACAATTTGATGGAATGTTTGAATGTCAAAGTTAGCCAGATGTCCAAAGGTTCCTCCTTTGCAATTTAAAATGAAAATGTAGCCATCTTGACTGCCATATTCATATTGTATCAGGTCGAATATCATAGTCGCAGCCCTGTAACAAAAAGCTCCGAACAAATTAAAAAATCTTAACTTTATGAAAAGTTACTTTAAAGGTCTCAGCACACATATCAACTCGGAAAGGGAATCGAGAATATCGAAGATACATATTTCATGAAAAGGACATGAAATATACATATTTTCTTCAATCATTTTATCTATTAATGAAAAGGACATGAAATATACATATTTTCTTCAATCATTTTATCTATTAATGAAAAGGACATGAAATATACATATTTTCTTCAATCATTTTATTTATTAATGAAAAGGACATGAAATATACATATTTTCTTCAATCATTTTGTCTATTAAAAAATGTGAACCGTCACAGGACGCTTGGCAGATGTGAAACATCGACATTATTTTGTAAAAGTAATATGCAAAAAATAACAGATTGTGATAGGAACTAAATATGTCATAATGATAAAATAAAATATTACGATAGGAGAGATTCGCACAGTCGATTGCGCACTGCGACGCGTCGCCGCACCGTACACACTACTGCATATATAGACTGTATATATAATATATACATCATCATATATCGTGGCAACGCATCGCCACGGCATGCGCCGCCACGCGAAAAATCTGTTTTACTTGCACCTAAAGATGTTTCACATCAAAAACCGCATTAAAATCTATTGCGTAGTTTTAAAGATTTCAGAATACAAAGGGAGAGAGGAAGCGACTTTGTTAGTAGACTTATGTAGTGATAAAGGATTGCGCTTAAAATACAGCAATCGCAGATCGCTTTAAAATATTTTGTTGGCGACGCAAACTACGTCGAGTAGATTTATCCGCTCCGAATATTTGGTTTGCATCCCGTGTGCGTACCGCGTCGTGGCTTCGGGTTCATTTCCCGACACGCTACAGCCTGTCTAAGGGCTAATTTCACGAACATGGTGAAAGCCGAATTCACTAAAACTAAGTTCAGTGTAAACGAATTCAATTGTCGCTTGTGATCCGGCTTATAAATGGATGCAAGTAATCTTTTAGAATTAACAAAATTCTTACCCCCGTCGTGTGATTAATAATAAAATATTCGCAATAACTAAAATTTCTTTGATAATAAAATTGACATGATTGGCTCTCCTGACACATTTTTATTGATAGTGTTTGAACTTGACGGTGACATCCAGCCTAAGTGTGCCCTAACCGTGACAATACGCCGCTCCCAAACCCGACACGCTCCGCCCCGATTTGGTATGCGCTACCCCTAAGGCTGACGACACCAACCCGGTTAACAATGGAATAGAATTTACTACTATATCGGAAAATGGGTAATAATCAAAATCCCTTAAAATCGCGGATAGACTGTCCCCCAATAAAATCACTCATAAGAAATTTATATTTAATCTATAAAAACCCAAAAAAATACGGCCTTACGTTATTTTAATAATAAGTTGGTTTGAGTATTCACTTTAGTTGCATCAAGGACGTTATTTAAATAAAACATGGAATTAATATATAAATAACATACTTTTACATTGTAATTATATTTAATTTAAACATTGTAATAAAAATATACCTAGTGTGTTTTTGAGTAAGAAATTTTATGAATTGTACTCGTTGTTACCCGCGGCATTGCCCGGGTAGTTAATGGTCCCACAGGAACAGTTTTCGGGAAAAAAACTATCCTATGTGTTAAACCAAGTTACCCTCAATACGTGTGGCAAATTTCTTAAAAAAAAACAGTTTAGCAGTTTTTGCGTGAAGGAGTACCAAACAAACATACAAACTTATGTATAATATAGAATATTAATAGGATTGTCGACTAGCCTGACGATCCTGTCCGTTCATCAGTTTCATTTGGTATTGAAAGGCAAACAAGCAGACGGATTTCCTGCTGGTAAGAAATCCAAGCCGCCTAGAGGCTACAAAGGTTGTAATGGTGCGTTGCCAACCTGAGGTCGGGATGTAAGTTTTTGAGCAGATGTAAGTTTATCGGCTACTTTCTCCTCCGAACTGAAACACGTCAACGGCAAGCACTGACGTTATGGCGGCAGGAATAGGTAAAGCGGTGGTACCAATCCAGATGAGTCGCTGCAAAACTCGACCACCTATTCAGATGTCCCGTTATTAGTGACGGCTATCTTATGCTTACCTTAGCCGCCTGGCAGGAAGGCAGATGGTCTATTCTACAAAGGATTCCGGACTAACACGGGAACTATACACCAAAATTTCCTGTATTAATTTATAACTACGAATAAATTGCGTCCATATTTTACCTCGGTCCCGTCAAAATTTCGACCGTTGTCGTTAAGGGGCCATGTATGCTAAAATACGTCAGCAATATACTGTTTTTTTCATACAAAGCAATTATGGATCTTGGCAACAAAAATAAACAAGATTAACATTAATATGCTTTATAAGACTAGTGTTTCCAAAACTTGATTCATTTCACTTTGCTCGATAGAAAAAAAAATCAAAAAGTTAACCCTTTTTTGAAAGCAAAACCCAACTGTCTACTTCAATTATGAAAATATCGACACCAGATTTAACATAAACATAGATAAGCATTATACCTAAAAGATAACTGTTTCAGTTTTTATATTTTATTTCAAATTACTTTTATAGTGTCAAAAATAGTGATTTGGCGCTTAAGACATTTGCTTTAGAGCGCAATATTTCATAGTAATAATGGAACGGGGGAGTGCGCTGATTGGCTCTTCTGGCTGACTAAGTATGGGACCTTAAGTACCTAACAGAGTATTCTGTGTTAGCAAATTGACGTCACTGGTTACAGTTTACTGATTTTATGAAAACTAGCATAATTATAATTTATAATAAGTGTATTATATAAGTATTACCTGCTTAGCGCAATCAGAAACAAAAACGTAACCTTAGTTAATTTAGGGTTTGAAAAACTAAATAGTCAACATTAAAATATATAATGTTTGCAAGCAAAAAGGTCAAGATAATGATTTTACGGCCAATGTTAATAAGGTTTCTCTAAACATGGATTGCCAGCAATCTAGATAGCTGCGTATCCGCCGGTCTATCCTATACCTAATTGCCATATTTATCCTGTCCACAGATATGTTATTAACAAGCGATAACATAAAAATGGATCAAAATATCAATCTCGGACAGCAAGTTTTGGATTAGGATTGATTATTAATATTGGCCGTAAGTTGTCAAATTTATCTGAGCTATTTGCAGAAACTGATCGAATACTCCTCCGAAACGGCTTGACCGTTTCTCACGAAATTTTGTGAGCACATTGAGTAGGTCTAAGAATCTACTTACATCTATTTTTTTTTATGATATTGGAAGGCAAACAAGCAAACGGATTTCCTGATGTTAAGAATTTCACGCCGCCTAGAGACACCAAAGGTGGTTAGTGTGTTGCCAACCTGAGGCCAGGATGTTAGTCCTCGAGCAAAAAGAAGTTTACCGGCTACCTTACCCCCCGATCCGGAACACGTCATGACGTTATGGCGGCAGGAATATTTTCATACGGATAAGGATGATTCACCCCAATTTTTATACTAAAATCACATTAAAAATATAGCAGAACAACGTCTGGCGGGTCAGCTAGTATATATCTATATATTACTAACTAAACACATAATACAATATTGAGTTTGAGTAGCATTAAAAAATATTTATAAATAAATTTATATTTAATTACACACGTATCTTCACGCCAAGTCCCTTACGTGGTAGGCAGAGAGTATGGAATGCCAGACCTCACGATCCTGACAAACCTGTCTAGCTTCTTTAACATTTATTACCCTTTTCATATAAACACGCCGGTTTCGGAGACTCATGACACTACCCTCGGATAATATCCGAGTGATCTGATCTTGGAATGTCAACCTTGGTCTCCCCGGGTACCTACATCCTTCCACATTCGCATTTTATATCTGCTTTGTCAATATTACATCTGTCATTCTTTCCACATGACCGAACCAGCGGAGCATGCCCTTTCGCATTTTAACACCAACACTTTCTTTCAATCCCACTCTTTCTCGGATCTCACTGTTACGAACGCGATCAGCGAGCGTCACACCACAGATTTCAAGTAGCGCTCTCATTTCGACCGCATTTATCCTACTTTCATGCTTTTTCTGACATACTCAACTCTCGCTTCCATACAATAAATCTACATCCGCGGTGTACCTTCCATCCTTACTTAAAGTACAACCAAGATATACAATTTCATTCACTTGCCCCAACGCTACTTCATCAACTAAAACTCTTACATCCGTTCTGGCTTCGTCTCTTTCAAACACCATAACTTTATTGATGTGAAACATCTATAGCCGCACGTAAAAGCGATTTCTGGCGTGGCGCGTCGCCACGCTATGTGATGGTATATATATATATATGCAGTAGTGTGTATCGTGTGGCGGCCAATCGACGATATACGATATCTAAAATAGTACGTCTACGTATTAGTCTAAAATCGTAATATTTTATTTTATCATTATGACATATTTAGTTCCTATCACAATCTGTTATTTTCTGAATATTACTTTTACAAAATAATGTCGATGTTTCACATCTGCCAGGCGTCCCGTGATGGCTCACATTTATTTTTAATTTATTTATCATTTCTGTTTCTGTAGAAAGAAAATAAATAAATAATAAGGTCGACAAAGTAAAAGTTTAATAGAAAATAAAGGATTTATCACATATAAGTAATAACCATTAGATATATTAACTTATTCCTAAATTCTTAAACATAAGCTACTTTTTCCATACTATGCAAAATATACAATTTAAATTTATATTTAACTAGCTGTTGCCAGTGGCTTCGCCCGAGTTTTCACAAGAACCTGTTGTGCAATCAAAATTAAAAGTAGCCTATATGTTAATCCAGGTCACAATCTATCTATGTTCCAAATTTCAGACAGATCCGTTCAGCCATTCGAGCGTGAAAGAGTAAAAACCATCCGTATTCCATACATACTCAGAAAAATGGGCATTTATAATGTTACTAGCTGTTGCCCGAGGCGTTGCCTGCGTGGTCCCACAGGACCACAGGACATTATTTCGGGATAAAAACTATCCTATGTGTTATTACAAGTTACCCTCTGTGTGTGTACCAAATTTTATGAAAATTGTGTCAGCAGTTTTTACGTGAAGGAGTAACAAACAAACATACAAACTTTCGTATTTATAATATCAATAGGATATTTAATGTTTTTTTCCGTAAAAATAACACAAACTAAACTAAAAACATACACAGGAGGAAACGTAAAAGCTAGATCCAGACATCACAGTAATACCTGCCACCTTCGATAATTTAACTCGAGCTTCCCTTTTTTCAATTAAATTTAACCTGGTTGATCGGTGGGGCCAAAAAAATACTTACCATCCAAATCATAAGCAGAGACTAAAGTACTCCGCGGTTTAAGTTGACATTATACATTTTTGTTTGTTTATTTTATTATACCTACCCTAAACCAGCGGTCGGCAACCCGCGGCCTGCCGACGTCTTACTTGCGGCCCGTGAATGTCCGCCCATTTTCATTTTTTCTATGGGACATCGCCAATTATACGTAGGTATATTTGGCTTCTATTGTAAATATTACAAGTGTGGCCCACCTTTAGTTCATTTTGCCGCCTTGTGGCCCTTGTCTGCCAAAAGGTTGCCGACCGCTGCCCTAAACTGATAAACAAAATCTCTATAAATAACATGCCTTTTAGACCAATACGGTTAGTTAATGACTATAAATGTTTTGCGTCTTAAAGCTACTACCAAAAAGAAATAAAATTATTAACCAATTAACCAAGAAATAAAATTCTTAAGACTATCCAAATCTACTTAAAGATTAAAAAAAAATATGTAAGTACTCTGTTTTCCATTACATACCTACAATTTCATAAAAACGAGTCTACACTTACAAACAAAGTGAAAAAATAAAACATGATACAAAAATAATGATTTAAGTTTTTTTTATATTTTTTGTGTCATGTTTTGTTTTAAAATATTCGGTAAACTATTAATAAGGTGCGGCACGATTTAACTGATTCTACTACTATTACAATTTTTTGAGTCAGTAATGAGCAATATGAGCAGCAATATATATATATATATATAATATACTATATACTTAAAACATTGCCCGTTTAATAACTTCTTGTAGTGTTGAATTAACAACATTTGCAATCTTTATTTTAAATTTGATCTGAATAGCATATGTTTTTAAGCTATCGCGTAGCTTCCATCGCGGGCCTTGAGCATGGAGACAGAATTCAGAAATTCCGTAACGAAAATAACCTAACACTCCCCACTCCGGCCGGCACAGCGGTGATACTTTTTAGTTTTGCCATCTATCGATGAATAGCAGAACTTTTAATGACTTTTTGACCACACTTGTCTCTTTAGTTCAGCAACTCGCCTCTAGGTGGCATTGGTTGTATCGGCGTTACTGCGCATGCATAATTTCCCTCTTAGCCCCGCAACCTGGTGACTCATGCCTGCTTATGCAATAGCTCGACCGTGGTAGTCTCCGAGTGCCACACGTCTTTTTTTATATTAAGATTTATCTGAATAGGGTATATTGTTAGTGATTGATTAATGTAAGCTAATTTTCTTTACATATACGCCTAACACTGACACCAATGCTTAAGTGGTTTTAATTGTAGTTTATATATTTATCAAGTATTGTAGAAAATGTTAGCCAATGGAAAACAATGGAATCGATGAATGCGTTATAAAGCACTAGCTGCGGCCCGCGGTGTTAATCCAAGCTACTCTCTCTATATGTGTCAAATTTCATTGAAATCGGTTCATCAGTTTTGCGTGTAGAAGTAACAAACAAGCATACAAACTTTCGCATTTATAATATTAATAAGATTATCTTGATACTATTTACTAGACTGTAATACAGACTATAATACCAATTAAAACCGTGGTTTTTCTTCTCTAAGTTCAGTACACAAGGACGGGTCTAGGAATGATGTTAGAAACTATCGCCCAATATCGATATTACCAGTTCTATCTAAGATGTTTGAACGGTTAGAACACAACGCTATTTATCCATATTTACACAAAATAATCCTTAAAGAGCAGCATGGTTTCGTAAAGCGTCGATCTACTATAACTAATGTTATTAACTATACATCGGACTTATTTAACGCATTAGATTGTAATAGACAGACTGACACAGTGTATACTGATTTTCAAAAAGCTTTCGACACGGTCGATCATAGAATATTATTAGAAAAAATCGCCTTTAATGGTATTCGTGGCAATCTCTGGAGATGGTTTAAGTCATATATTTCCAATAGAACACAGAAAGTCGTAATTAAAGGTTTTGAGTCCGAAGTGGCAAGCATCACCTCGGGTGTTCCTCAAGGATCTATATTAGGTCCTCTTTTATTTGTTTTATTTATAAATGACATAGATAAATGTTTCAAACACAGTCAATATTTACTTTACGCTGATGATCTCAAAATATATCGAGTCATTGACAAAACTTAAGATCACAATTTGCTACAGGAGGACCTGGACAGATTCACTAGTTACTGCTCGAATAACAATCTCAAACTTAGTATTAACAAATGTAAAATGATATCGTTCACAAAGAAAAGGAATTTAAGTACATTTCTTATGATCTTAATGGTCTACTAATTTCTAGAGTTAATACTGTTACAGATTTAGGGTTAACTTATGACAGTAAACTACATTTTGATATACATATACAAAATATTATTGCTAAAGCGTACAAAATGTATGGTTTCACTATACGGGCAACTACTGAATTAAAAAATCCGTCTACTCTAATATATCTATTAAAATATCTTGTAAGACCGCAATTGGAGTACGGCGTATCGGTATGGAATCCATTATACGACAAATATAACCAGAGTATTGAAATGGTGCAGAAAAAGTTTTTACGCCGTATTTATTATAAATTTTACCACGGACGTTGTTCCTATGTACATTTTTTGGAAACATTAACCTTTTGGATCTTTCATCTAGACGATCTCAGCTCGAAGCTATGTTGCTATACGACCTATGCAATAACAAATATGACGTCATAGACATAATTAACCGGATTAATTATGCAGTTCTGTCACGTACACGTATAAGATCAACGCGCCCTAAACTTTTGTTCTCTGTCCCTCGATGTTGTACAAATACAGGTACAAATCCGATCACCGTTGAACCGCTTAGTAGACACATACAATAAAATGTTCAACTCGGTGGATATATTTGGCTGTCGAATCGGTACATACAGAAGACAAATAGTTCACTTAATGTCAAAACCCTAAATTAAATACTTAAAATTAAAAAAATCATGCAGTTGAAACACAACATTTAACAGTCATTTTTTTTTATTTTTAAATTAAATATTATATAAAAATTTCAAACTGTTATATGTATTATCTAAGTTAAGATAAACTAGCATAATATAAATTCACACGCAAACACACACAAATCTACACACACAAATACGAACATACACAAAGTTACTTGCCCTGATTAATTAAATAGAGGGAGATTAATAGCGTATTTTTATAAATTAAATTTACCACTTAAGGTATAAATCTGTAAGTTTAGTTCCCTTGAAACTGTGTAAATGTTTACATATAAATGTTATTGGTCCCGCGTCCATCACATATAAAAAATTAAGCTGTAACCAACATGTTGAGTTTATAATAAGTAACAATATGTAACTCTAGGTACTTATATAATAAGCGACATTGTAAACTTGTTTATGGTTCGAATAAAAAAAAAAGTAATGACAGCAATGGACTATTTCGTAAAAATACAAAACATTGGATATTAGAAAAAAAAGCATTAACTCTCATACCTGGTCATTTCACTGAAGTTGAAACTTTCGACATCGGTTTTTATAAGTTGAATAAGAATGATGGGATCCTTGCTATGGCTTAGTGTATCTAGCCGGTAGTATACACTAAAATAAAAAAAAAACACTGTTACATGAAGACAGTTACTTTTTTTTATACAAGAGGAGGCAAAGACCCGGTTTCAGTTCTTTTTAAAGTTCTTAGCTCCGCTTTGCTTGGCGGTAACACTTCTGTGACCAATCACAGAGTGAACCTGGGCATTACCCAAGTTCCGAGTCGCAAAAGGACCAAAAGAACCAAAATCCAAAACGCAAAACTTTTCAAACACAAAATACTCACAAAGAACTAAGGGATTTAATAATGCTTTTGTCAACGATGCGGTCCTTGAAGATATTTGTGAAGAGTGTCCGGTAAGTATAGTTTGTGTCCAGACGTTGTTTTGCCACTTCTAAACTGTAGTCACAACATCGGTATGCCAAAATCAGTTCTAAATCTAAAACAAAAAAAAATTCAATTAACACTATATTATACTTAGTAGTTAATTTGTCCCTTTCTGGGGCCGGCTAAGGCGACTTTTAGGCTATGCTGCCATGTCTAGCGTATTAATTAAGTCTTTATTTCAGTCATTAGTCACTATTTACAAAGTCATGTCAGGGTCTTGAGTAAACCGGTGGCTTCGTTACTTAAGCTCATCTAGCGAGATTTGGCGGCAGCGAGGAAATACATGATAAACTAATTTCTTCATGATTATTCGCACTAATTCTTACCTAAATTAACTAATTTCACTCAGTATAAACACGAAATTCAATAATTATAAAAAAATACGACCATCTTCATACACGATGGCGCCAAAATTCACACTTTATTGTAATTAATTATTTATACTTTATTTTTCAGCTTTTGCCACTAGCGTTAGCATTTAATGGCAAATGCTAACGCTAATGGAACGTCATGCTGAAATTTGTACTACTTCGATTTTATAAATTCGGGTTAAAATTATTTAAAATTAGTCATAAGCCGTCAAAGAAAGCCACGTCAGGGTCTTGAGAAAAGCGGTAGTCTTATTACTCAAGCCCTATATTGAAATCTCACAGAGTGAAAATTATTTTTTTTATGATCGTTTAATTTGTGCACTTTCACTTAACAAAATTTTACAAAATGTCACAGAAATGAATTTCACTGAACAAAAACACGAAATTCAATAATTACAAAAAAAGTACGACCATCTTTTCTCAGGATGGTACCAAAAGACTTAATTTATCTATTTCTATATTAATACGTGATGCCAAAACTTTGGACCCCTTTTTAAGAAAATTGCGCGGACGCAGGAGCATATAATTTTGCACACTTATAGTTTATGTTTAGGAGAAGTGCAGAACGCTAATATTTTTCAATAATAATGCTTAAAAAGTACATTAAAGCAATAAATAAAACATTACTTACACCGCATATATGCATTTGACATATACAAATAAATATATTGATGATAACGATAAAAGATCACAGATGACGCACTAAAAAGTTTGGAAACAAAGTAGTTGGTCTTGAGAAAAGAAGATTGCGTTCTTATCAACAAGATATTAAAATTTATTATTGTCGAATTTCGACCAATGGACGACCACTAGTGTTATTGAATAAGTTTCACGCGATTTCGCATTAGTCCACTTTTGAATCTGAATTACATCCAAATTGGAAATTGGACACGGATATGTCATTTTAGGTAGGTACTCTTAAAACCAATAACATAGTTATTAAAATTTTGAAAATAATGAAAAATAAATTATTTTATAATATTCTTTGATTTTTTTAAACTATATGTTAACTATCCGTTACTTCTGTGTTCAAGAGTACCTAAAATAAGTAAGCCTTACAGGGTTTGCACCATGTCATACTATTCGTAACAGCATCGTTGCCACTTTTGACATGATGCTGGCAATTGAGCTCTAATTTAAATCATCCCAATACTCAATTAAGTACCCGACACTAAAATTGTTTATATTGGTAGAAAAATAACGACATTTATTCAATACGCACGGACGATTAAAGCCCATTGGAAACTTTGCGAAAAGCTCTCAATAACACTTTGAGATAATATACCAAAACAGTGTGTGAGGAGATTTTTTTTCTTTTATAGATCTACAAAAAGTCCGCTTTATGTCATATGAGTATAAGTTGCTATACCCATCATTTTTAAGAATAAAATTACAACTTACATAAAAAGTTGGTGTTGGTCCGGGCGCCTTTGCAGAATCGACCATCTGCCTGGCCAGGCAGCTCGTAAAAGGCGAGCATAGGCTTACCGTCATTAACAACATCTGACTAGGCGGTAGAATTTCGCAGCGACTCGCTCGGATTGTTACCACCGCCTTAACTATTTCTGCCGCAATAACGTCATAACGTGTTCCGGTTTGGAGGGTAAGGTAGCCGGTAAACTCACTTTTGCTCGAGGCCTAACATCCCGACCTCAGGTTGGCAGCGCCCCATTACCACCTTTAGTGTCTTAGGCGGCGTGATTTTCTTACCATAAGGAAATCCGTCTGCTTGTTTGTCTTCCAATATCATAAAAAAAGTGACAAATGTTAAAAAGTTTTTAGTTTTCTTTGATATGGTGAAAGTTTGAACTTTATTTTAACTAGCCTACCCGGCGAACTTCGTTCCTCTTAGCAGTTTGTATGGGGAATTTTGTTGGATAGTTAATTCTGGTATTAACCAGAAGTAATTAACCTAACTAACTAATTAACAGTCTGTATTAACAGACTAAATAAAAACACCCTTCCCGCAAGGTTCGGAGCCTTGTCGTACCGGGGGGCTGAGTATCTGGGGTCGAGCCTGGCCCCCCGTAACTTATTCGGACCAGGGAGGGCGCACCTCAGTACTCTCTGTCCAAGAGGGGACACGAGGAGCGCACACAGGGTTGTGGGCCTTGGCTTGGCACTTGGCCCGCGTGGGATGGCGGCAGTACGGCCCGCGGAGGAGGGGGGCGGGCTTTCCATCTAGCCCGCCCGGTCGAGATGTGGTTGCGGCAGGTACCTGTCGCCACTGGAACCCCCGAAGTGGTGTACGCTGTGTCTCCATGCGCCACTTCAGGCGATATGCGGCCCCCTGTTGAGTTTGGCTGCCTGATGGGGATCGTCAGATCCAGCGCCGCCGGGGCAGTGGAAGTTTGCGAGGCGTCCCCACAGCCCCGGTACAAGGCGATTAAGGGGAGATTAAGTGTGGTTTTAGTGAGTAGGAGTCTCACATAACCGGGATATCCATGATGGATTTCCACACAAAATACTAAATAAAAACACAACGATGCGATTGGTCAGTTTTTAATCTCACATTATTTTGTTACGCTTTGGATCGAGTAATTCAACTTGCGTCATGTAGAAAAAAAGTATGCCTTTGTTAGTGTTTGTTGTATGAATTTTAATTAATTACTGTAATTATTTTTATCACATTTATAATCAGTATTTCCAAAACACAATAAGCTCACAATAATGAGCTCACATTTCAATAGCTCAGTAAAATGTTTTTTTTAAGGTACAGTAGTGTAAATACTTGGGTTCGATCCCCGAGTCAGGCAATGAAAAGTTAAAAATTGTGCATTTTCAATTTTCTTAAAAATAACGTTTTCCGGGATTGAATATGTGCCCGGTTGCTGCCACCTATCACATTGCGGGACTTAGTGTCTTCGGCTAGTCATGGGTGCCCTGGTTGTACCTAACATTTCAGGGATATGGGCGTGAAGATACTTTTTTTAGTAGTTGCTAATAAAAATCCAACTCTACAACACAAAAAGAATCTAATCAACGACTTCATTCTATATTCTAATTATATTCTAAGGTCTATATTTCAGACCTTAATCATTTTATGAGAACTAAAGGCAAACAAGCAGACAGATTTCCTGATGGTAAAAAAAATCACGCCGTCTAGGGACACCAAAGGCCTCGAGCAAAAGTTTGTTTACCGACTACTTTATCCTTACCATTGAAGTTATGGCGGCAGGAATAGATATGGCGGTAGTGACAATCCGAGCGAGTTGCTGCGAAATACTAACACCTAGTCAAATGTTGAGGTGTTAATGACGTAAGTGTATGCTCGTCATTTACGAGCGACAGATGGTCTACTCTAAATAGGAGTTTGGTTCAACACGGGGTACATGGTTTCTAAAAGCTTCTTCATTATGGGACTATTGTCAATTTATGATCATCATGGGTATGAACGCAGACTCAAATTTTAAACAAAAATTAATAATTTAATAGCAACAAAATTACAAAAAACCGAATTTGGTTTTAATAAGTAAATCAACTACGTACGAAACTATAAAGTATTTTCCTCGACTTCCCTGGGATTCCCTCTTCAGATCCAATGTTTATGGAAATTGGACCTTGGAAGTACGCACTTTCAAATGAAAAAAGATTTTTAAAATTGGTTGGTAAATGACGAAGAGATCGATTGAATTACGAAAAAAATAAAGGAGTCGGACAACAACCTCCTCCCTTTAGCAGTCGGTTAAAAATCAGAAAAATAATAATTACTTTAACTCCTGTGTGTAATGGCGGAATAAATTTCATCTAATAGTTACCTAATTAATATAAAAAATAGGCATTTAATTATTGCCTTTACAATAAAAAGCTTCTAACGTATTTACTGTTGCAATTATAGAAATTGTAAAGGTGTATGACCGAAATTTTTATCGTTGTTAAGTATCTGAAAATTAATGGCGTGATTTCTTACATTGTTGAAACGAAAACACACGAAACTGACTCTTTTAACTGGGTGCTGATTATGTATCTCAGTTGCCAACTCAAAATCGAAAAGTGTACAGCAAATGACGTCATTTGTGTTTGCTATCTCTATTGTTTTTCTGCAGGCCACTGGAGATAGCACGTCATTCGACAACGATTTGATTACCACTTTTCCATTTTGAGTTGGTCACTGAGTTACATAATCAGCCATATTAATAAATCTTTCATACATGATACGCGGTAAAGCCAAAACGAAATAAATTTTGTAGTAGTGGTCGTAGTATATTAAAAACCTTTTTGGAAACAAGTGCGGAAACTTTTAGCACACTTACGTAGTCAGCAAACTTAATTTTGCTCGAGACCTTATATCGCGACCGTCGGTTGGCAACGCACTATTACCACCTTTGTTATCTTTAGGCGCCTTCAATTTCTTACTATCAGGAAATACGTCTGCCTGATTGCATTCCAATATGACAAAAAAAAACTTAAGTCTATCCCGTCACGTTTAATCAGATTCCGCCAATCTGATAACGGCGGCAAACGCGCTTCCCTCCCGATCCCCAGCACGAACATACAAGCAAAGTCACTAGATATCACACTACACCATCGCCGCTGGTCTAGGAGACGTGAGGAAGAACTCATTTGTGCCAAGTGCCCAACGCTGCCTCTTCACCATGGGCCATGTTGGCCCATGACTGACGTTCACGATCGTGTAGAGGGTTTAATCGCCTGTGATTGGCCATAATGGGTTGTAATCAAACGTGATCACCGACGGATGGCAATTAACAAATGAGGATTGCTCGATCGTGTGGACGGTAGCGCAAACACAGAGGCGATCATCAAACATTCTGTCATGGGACATCATGACCCATGGTGAAGAGGCGGCGTAACGACGAGCGGCTAGCCACTACTCCTCCAATTAGTCCACACAGTAATCAGAACGCAGAAAGTCGAGGTTTGATCTTACGTGTTGCTGACGTTTGTGAAGAGCTGGCCAATCCCTTTCAATAATGATGTCTCGGGCTCTCTGCTCGGTTTCATAGTCCGGTGAAATTGAAAAAAACGAAAGGTTAGCAACACCTTAGTCATTAAAAAAAGCATATATAAAACGTCTACTATCTGGGGCCTAAGTCCTCAGACATCATCAGATTTTTAACGGGACTAAGTGTTATGAAAGAAACATACTAATAGCCCCAACCTGGATATTGGATGCTAGATTTTAAATAGTCAAGTCTTATGTAATCATGCGTTTTCTAATTAGTTTTAAATTCGAACGGTTGGGAGTAGAAAGATTTTGTAATTCCAAAATGAAACAAAATGCAAACATTTTTACACACAAACGTTTTTAATAACGTTTTATTTCTAAAAGAGGAAGTGATGTTTTAAAACGTGAGTATGTAATGGAATTCTACAGGGTACAGATCATAAGTACTAGTGCTAAAAAATATAAATTACATTACTTTTAAAATTTAAATGAGCAAAATGTAGCTAGCTAAAAAAATACTATATTTTTTTAGCTTAATAATGTTATTGTATAAACACAAATATTTAAATAAAAAATTATGACGTTAAAAAAATAGGTAACGTTGTTGGGAAGTTGTATGTGTACATGTGCTATGTGCCTGCCCTTGGAATTAAATGCTAGACAGATTTTAATGATTTTTTCGTCAACGTCTTTATTAGGTATACACGATAGTTATACTGTCACAATATGAATAATTAAATTGGCGATAACCGGTCACCATGCTTTGAAAATGAAAAAATAAATATATTTCGAAAACATACGAGGCGTAAGATTAAGAGTGTTACCATACTGACCGATCGTTATCGTTTTGAAGGTGATGCGGATGTCGTGATCATATGGCATTTCCCACTATACTACGCACACTACACACTCAGTAACATAATGGATTCCAAAGAGGAAATATTCCTGTAAGCTTCACAAATTCGAGCATCCAATAGACCTACTCTTTGCAGTAGACTTAAACAAAATCGTATAAGAAATTTAAAAGGAATCATTATCAACCAATTGAAGAATAGAGAGTTAATACAAAGAACGGTTTTGCAAAAAAAATACGAAACATTTTAAATCTTACCTACGAACGACAAGATTTACATTGTATATTGTGTGTGAAACTATACTTATATGACATTTAAAACGCTCGAAATGATCGGTTTGATGAGGCTCTAAATTTTCAAACATTTTAAAATCTTAATGAATGTAACTAAAGTTCAAATGTTGAGTGTAATAATGTTTTACTATAACTATTGACACTTAAAACGCTCGCCATTGTCAGTATGATAAGGCTCTAAATTATGAATAATCATTTCAAAATCTTAATGAACTTAAGTAAAATTCAAATGTTGAGTCTGATAATATATAAAAAACCAAGGGTTTTACTAGAATTAAATTCAGTGTTAATAGACAAGCAGACATATCAACACAAACGTTGCTATACCAACACACCAAACGTTTCTTTAGGCTGAAAAACAGTTTAGTACGGAAGAAAGAAGTTTTTTTAAGAATTTCACCCTCTAAATTGGAATAAAATCACTAGCATTGAGGTAATTTGTATGTGAGAAGAGAGGGAAAAAGCACAGTGGTCACTCGGTAGAAAGAGACAACCGTAGTCTGAAGATACCATAGATACATAGAAGCTGCTGACCTATGACAGGGATGTATATAGGATAAGTCTACTGGATACCTTACTCTCCGAACCGGACATGACAGTTTCGTTATCGAAGAATAGGTAAAGCGGTAGGTCTCCTATACCCGGATTAGTTACTGCAAATGACTCTTACAGTTTACATATAGTATATATATAGGATATAATACAGTAACTTTTTAATTTCGGTAGTTGTGTCTTAAAAAATGTTTGACCACGAAAAACCTATGTTTTCCGTCAAAAAATATGTTAGTATTTTTTATAGTAAAATAAATATAAAATATGTTATCTTTGGGTTTCTCTCATTATATTTTTATTCAGACACAAACAATTATCATTTACTTAAATGATAATTGTTTATTTCAAATTTATTAAAAACTAGCTGTTCAGGCGAACTTCGTTCCACCCGTTCAGTTTGTATAGGAAAAATTAAAATGTTGCTTTTCTCAGTTTCCTCACAATCGAACAGCATAAAAGTATCCCATCTCCTTCTCCCGGTTCTCCTCCCCACCAATTTTCAGCCTAATCGGTTCATCCGTTCTTGAGTTATAAATAGTGTAACCAGCATCACTTTCTTTTATATATAGATAATGACGTTCAAATGTTGAGATAAGCATGGTCGTCACAAATACCTTCTAAACTTTGTGCCCGTTTCCCTAAGAGAATATTGATAACTTTAAAAAAGAACTGACATTTGCTCGAGGCCTAACATCCCGGCCTCAGGTTGGCAATGCACCATTACTACTTTGGTGTCTCTAGGTGGCGTGAATTTCTTACCATCAGGACCCTCTGCTTGTTTGCCTTTTTTCTCAGTATAATTTATACAGAATTCGTAAATATGAATTCTGGAAACCGAAACTCATAAAATATCATTTCCAAGCACAAAAAATACAAAGACATAAAATTTGAAGAAGCAATTTTGTCACGTGTACAAAAACGAGTCGTTTTTAGTAATAGCGAATGTAAAAGAAATGTTATTCTAGTTAAAAAAAAGTATCTTCACGCCCATATCCCCGAAGAATTAGGCAGAGGCACAACCACACTACCAACCAAACACCCACGACTAGCCGAAGACACTAAGTCCCACAATGTGATAGATGTCAAGCCTTTCGCCAATAGGGCACATATCCAGTTCCGAGCAACATTTTTTTTATTTAGAAAATTGGAATAACCAAATTTTCTTTTTGTTGCCCGACCCGGGATTCGAACCGTGAACCTCAGGCATGCAAGTCCAACACCCGAACCGCTAGACCAAAGAGGCGATAATTCTAGTTAAATGGGTTGGTAACTATTTACAAATAACGATGGTTTACTTTTTTATGGGATATGAAGGCAAAATCTAGATGTTTTTTAACAAATTAAAAAAAATCGTCCCAGACAGGATTTGAATCTGTACCCTTTCGTCCCAAGTCGACTAGTGCTCTTACCATTTGAGCTGCTGAGAATTCAAATCCTGTGGCGAATTTTTTAATACCTTTCTTTACCGTCTACGCGGGTAGACTTGCTGATGGTAAGAAATTCGCATAGCCTATAAACATGACGATAATGTCATGATGCTTTGCCAACCAGAGACTAGGAATTATAGTCTCCTGCTCTCACAAGTTTACAAGGTACCTATATCCTGAACTCCAAATATGAACATAATAAAGTAAATGGTAAAGTAAAAGTAAGTTTACCTGCTACATTATCTTCCGAACCCGAACACTTTATGACGTTATTGCGCCATGAATACGAAAGGTGTTAGTAATCCGGACGAGTCGCTGCAACACTCTATCGCCTATTCAGATGTCACGGTTTTAGTGACGCAAAGCCTATGCTCGCTTTTTAAAAGCTGTCTGGCAGTAAGGCAGATGGTCTATTTTGCAAAGGTTTGAGAATAGATAGTTAGGTAGTGAACTCGTGCTTCGCTTTGCTCGTCTTGGCGGGGTCACTTCCGTGCCCCAGATATGAGAAAATATAGATAGAATACTCACTGAATGTCTACAGTTCGTTGATTTGTAGTTTCCTATGATTTATTTATAAGATGAGCCCTTCACTCCCGTATCCCCGAAGAGGTAGGTAGAGGTGAAACCAGGGCAACCAGGATTACCCCAAGGGACTACTTCATTGCACAATGTGATAGGGGCAAACCTACAGTCAATCGAGTACTGATCGTATCACAGGTAAATTTGTTTTTATCACAAAATTGATAACACATTTTGAGTTGCTCGATCGAATTCGAGATTTCATTTAACCAACAACAATACCGGACCACTGCTCTACAAAGGCAACATGCTCGTATTATTATTAATTTGCGGAAGATGTGTGTTTAGAATTTGTTACATAAATATTTAACAATATAATATAATCATAAACGCACCCTATTCTACTACATTAAGGCCCCATACTTAGTCAGCCAGAAGAGCCAATCAGCGCAATCCCCCTTTCCACGATTACTATGAAATATTGCGCTCTAAAGTAAAGTCTTAAGCGCCAAATCACTATTTTTGACACTATAAAAGTAATTTGAAAAAAAATATAAAAACTGAAACAGTTATCTTTTAGGTATAATACTTATCTATGTTTATGTTAAATCTGGTGTCGATATTTTCATAATTGAAGTAGACAGTTGGGTTTTGCTTTCAAAAACGGGTTAACTTTTTGATTTTTTCTATCGAGCAAAGTGAAATGAATCATGTTTTGGAAACACTAGTCTTATAAAGCATATTAATGTTAATCTTGTGTATTTTTGTCGCCAAGATCCATGATTGCTTTTTATGTAAAAACAGTATATTGCTGACGTATTTTAGCATACATGGCCCCTTAATATGGTGTGTTTCCGCTTCCAAGCAAATAAAAGGGGTCAAATCAATTTCAGATTCATCTCTCAAGTCAAGAGAAAAGTATTAAATAGCTCCCGAAAGAACTAATTGTATCTAAGAACCATATAATATATCATGTTAGCTTTCAATTAAAAAAACCGCTTCGTAATCGGTCCATTCGTTTAGGAGGTATCATGCCACAAACATGCCAAATTTCGAACGCCTCTCTCTTCCCGGCGGAGGACAAAATAATTCTTACAACGAATTAAACTTACCATCAATATCTTGTGGAAGATGGGGTTGATCTTCGAGCCAACTCCTTAACATCTGTATGTCCCTAGGATTGATGCCGGTCTTTTTATATTCCTTATCGAGTGACACTTTCCTAATTTCGTGCATTTTTGTGTGGTACTAAAAATACAAGCAAACATATTTACATTAAAACTGTATTATTAGTATGTTTTAGTATTTTCACGCCCATATCGCTGAAGAGGTAGGCAGAGGCACAACCAGGACACCCACGACTAGCCGAAGACACTAAGTCCCATAATTTGATATGTGGCAAGCCTATCGCCAACCGGGCACATATCCAATCCTAGGCAACATTTTTTTTATTAGAAAATTGGAAAAACAAATTTTTTTTTGTTGCCTGACCCGGGAATCAAACCCGGGACCACATGCCGTCAAGTCCAACGTCTGGACCTCTAAACCACAGATACAGAGGCACAGAAATGTGTTTTAGTTCAGGACAGCAACGCACTTATAACATCCATGGTATAGACACCACCAGGCCACGGTTGTCTTTTACCATCAGAAGACCTGTATGCTTGTTCGCTAATATAACAAAACCTCACACCTGTATCTCCGAAGAGCTAGACAGAAGTACAAATAAGACACTCACGACTAGCCGTAGATACTAAAATTTACTATACTATATTATGTGTGACAAAAATTAAATACATTATTAAAACAAAAACAAATTAATCACCATAATACTATGTGTCAATATGTTTTCAAATTTCAAAGTGACATAATAATTGTGCTAAGACCAAAAAAACAAATGGCAACATTAAGGAATCTATAGTCTATGGTTCGAAGTTTAGAATTTGTGGAATTTAGGTAAAATGGTGAATTTGTGTACCTACGCAATATCTATATTTTCTTGTGATTCTAACGTATTGGAGTGGTTTTCCATATTTTAAAGTATAGCTCTGATTCCTCCATTACGGAATAAAAGTTTAACGATACTGATATACATAGAGAAATGAGATAGTGAAATAATTTTTGTGTTTGTAACAACGTCGAAAGAAACCATAAAAAAGCTTTGTTTGTATCATTTCACAGTACGTAAAAGATGTAATATAGTATGTCTGTAATAGAAAAATTATTTGTTTAAAATTCGAGTAAAAATAAAAAGTGTTCTAGTATGTTGTTGTTTTTAATTTACTGATAAAACGTAAATTTTGATAATTTACACTTTACTATTTCTGTGTTTATTAATTAATACATTACGACATGTATATCATTGAAATTTTAGTTTGATCTTGTTATTTCCAAAACATTCCAATGAAAACAATGGCAGGGAGGGTCGGATATCCTACAAAATCTACTTATGTTTGTGGGCACCAAGCGATGGCGCTGTAAGACATTTTGATCCCACAGTATTTGTATGTATTCGAATTTCTTGTCGGAGTACTATAATTGTTCTGTGCCCGCCAGTCACATATCTAATCCGAGGCAACAACAAACAACAGGCAAAGGATTTTTTTTTGAAGAAAATTGAAACATTCTTTTTGTCGCCCGATCCGGGGATTGCGCCCAGGACCTCATGAAGTCAATATAAACACCGAACCACTAGACTACAGAGGTGATATTTTAATAAAGTATACTAAAATCTTAATATTAAAAGCTTAAGATCAAATAACACTACAGCTGGAAATCCCATTACATTCGACTTCTTTTTACAGAAAATCGTTTACAATATCATCGGCTAGGTTAGAACTCATTACTGATATCAATTCGTAGTGCTAAAAATATACTGTCATTTAAAAATAAATTAAAAGAGTACTATCTTGCAGGGTCCATGTAAATCTAAACTTATTTTATATTAACTGCTGTTCATCTTGCATATTAATAACTACACCACAACAAAATATTCAACTACTTAACAAATACATATTGTTGGATGTCTGTGAGAAATGTGATAAGACCGCCTTTTGTACTCGAACTTTAATTTTAAGATCTGATGTATATTTCTTGTTGATGGTGTACAATAAAGAATATTTGTATTGTATTGTGTTGTATTGTAGTGTATTGTATTGTAGTGTTAGTATTGTATTGTATTGTAAAATAACGATTAATAGTAGGTTTATCTGGGTATCGAGTGCCAAATGTCACGATTTTTACAAACCTATCTAGCTTCTTCCACACTTGACAAATACTATAAACCATAACGTCATAACGCCGCCATAACGTCATGACGTGTTCCGGTTCGGAGGGTAAGGTAGCCGGTAAACTTACTTTTGCTCGAGGCTTAACATCCCGACTTCTGGTTGGAACGCACCATTACCAACTTTGGTGTCTCTAGGCGGCGGGAATTTCTTACCATCAGGAAATCCGTCTGCTTGTTTGCCTTCCAATGTCATAAAAAAAACTATAAAGTCCGCCACATACATTCGAAATTCCTTCACGGAATCCTGTTTCGAAATGCCGAAACAAATTGGTGCCTCATACAAATTTATTCAAATTCCGTACGATAAATCTACTGAAGTGTATAACAGGTCTATACATTTGTGATTTTTTATGGCAAAAGGAAGCGAACAAGCATGCGGCTCCCCTGATGGTAAGAGATAACCGCACGCTATAGACACCATAGATGTTACAGGTGCGTCGCTGTCCTGTGGTTAGGGTGTTAGGGCAATTGTGTAAGTCTACCGGCTACCCTGTTCTCTGAACCAGAACATGTCAAGAGTCAATATGGCGCCAGGAATAGGTTAGTCGGTGGATCCCTACCGGGCAAGTTGCTGCCGTTGTTGGTAATGGCCCGTTTAGCCTTTGCTAGCCTCTTACCTGCAGCCAGGCGGCACAGCAGATGGTCTATTCTACAGAGAGGACAAGGACCTACAAGCAAAAAGTTAATTAATAAGACCCGGTACAAACATTCGGAATTTGGATTTGGAATTCCGGTTACAAAAAAAATTCAAAGCAACAAATCTATAGAGCTGCCATGCACGTCAGGAATTTTCCCGTACGGAATTTGATTGAATTTGTCTGAGGTGCCATTTTGGTTCGGAATTTGAAACATAATTCAGTAAAAGAATGACTAATGTATGTGGCGGGCCTAAAGATTTCTATTCATTACCATTACTTAGATAAGTATCATGTTCAAGGGTTCTGGGTGGTTACCATAAGCTCTTAAAACAGTATTATTTCAATAATATTCTGCATCTGTGGTGTGGTTCAGTAGTTGGACTTGACTGCATGAGGTCCCGGGTTCGAATCCCGGATCGGGCAGCAAAAAGAAAATTGGGTTTTTCCAATTTTCTAATAAAAAAAATGTTGGTCGGGATTGGAAACGTGCCCGGTTAGTGATGGGCTTGCACCTATCACATTGTGGGACATAGTGTCTTCGGCTAGTCGTGGGTGCCCTGGTTGTGCCTCTGCCTACTCCCTCGGGGATATGGGCGTAAAGATGCTTTTGCTTCGCTTAGCTTTTGCTTTAAAACTAATTGTCTTTGGAGAAAAACAACCTTATACCATAAAGTTGCTTATAAAGGCGGATATTTAGAAAGATGGAAATAATACTGCTAGCGTTCATGGTAACAACATTAGCAGTTTTGTATAAACTGCAGATATATATTAAGAACAATTAATATTTAACCAGATGTGACAAAATACCTCTATAACTTTTCACTAACAAAAAAGTACTTTTTTTAAGTCTTTGCATGGAAGACAAAGATTTGTTTACGGTTTTTAAAATGTGCTACGAAAACTGCTGGCTTCATATCGATTACGTCTAAAGTCGCTAAAATAACTAGTCTAATAGCTTCTTTTCGTTAAAACATCTATTTAGATCTATAGCACATATTTTAGTAGTCTGCACATTTTACCACTTTCATAGTGACTAACTACTACTTTCAAACGATTGACTTAGACAAAAATGGCTTTAAAAAACACAATTGTCATTTTAAAAACCTGTTTAAAGATACTCAGCAGACTATGTAGGTTTGATGAAAAAAAAGGTTTCGGTTGTGTTAGCGCCTTCCTCATATTTTATTGGTTTTTTGATATAAATCGTTAAACAGTTTACAGATCTCCATCTGCGCACCAAATTTCACATAATATGTAGATCTAATAGTTTAGGAAAAAGTAGTTATGACATACGGCTGGACAGACAGACATGCAGACATGTCAAATCTTTAACCGTTCGTTTTATCCGTTAAACTACGGAATCTTAAAAATATTGTAAGTACTTTAAAAATTGTTGTTAAATGTTTGTAACCATTGTATATTAAAAAATAGTATACATTCTCTGCGATCTAACGTTCCGGCGTCACACTCGACTTCTCGAGGTCTAAGGTTTGATCCCCGGGTCGGGAAAAAAAAATAGACAATATGTATTTTTTTATTTTTCTAATAAAAATAGTATTGCCCCGGATTGAATATATGCCTGGTTGGCAATAGACTTTCAACCTGTCACATTGTGAGACTTAGTGTCATCGGCTAGTCGTAGGTGTACCTCTGCCTACCTCTTTGGGGATATGGGCGTAAGAATATTTTTCTTGTTCCAATATGCACTTCTTTGGGAAAAAATTAAGATTAAAATTACATTTTTTTTATGATATTGGAAGGCAAACAAGCAGACGGATTTCCTTATGATATAAAGTTCACGCTGCCTAGAGACACCAAAGCTAGTAATGATGCGTTGCCAACCTGACGCCGGGATATTAGACCTCGAGCAAAAGTAAGTTTACCGGCTACCTTTCCCTCCGATCCGGAACACGTCAATGGCAAGCATTGACGTTATGGCGGCAGACATAATTAAGGCGGTGGTACCAATCCGGGTGAGTCGCTGCAAAATTCTATCACCTAGTCAGATGTCACGGTGTTAGTGACAGTAAGCCTATGCTCGCCTTTTACGAGCTGTCTGGCAGGAAGGCAGATTGTCTATTCTACAAAGGAGCCCGGACCAACATATCATCAAAAGGTTATTCTTATATATTTTAAATTATGTGTTTTGACTTCAAGGACACTAAATAAGTTTTTAAAAAACTAGTTTTTTTAGGATTTTTTTGTATAAAGCCTGTTTCCAGCAGTAGACTTGAGAAGTACCTACTATTGAAGACACAAATAAGTGCGGCGCAATAGGATGATGTTGGGAATTTTAGTTCCTGTGGCTAGGCATGAAACGATACGAGTAAATCCGTAGGTACCTACTCGATATTTTTCTCCGAGAGCAAGTATATTTTAGTATCGATACTTTGAAATGAAGTATCGAGTATGTATCGATTAAAAGTACTCATTTCAGTAAATTTTATGGTTTACGGGAATTAAAATACTGGATCTTTATTTTTAACATTGATAAAAACGTTTATCGCAAATTAAAGTTTCTGAACGCATCCTAGTTGACAAGCTTGTGTGTCTATGCCCGAAAAAAGTTTAAACGGAAGACATTTACAAATCCTGATTTTCTTGAGCAGCACCACTAAAACGGACTTTTTTTCATAAATTATTTTATAGGTACGTCGTCGCTTACCCGCGACACTTATAGTCGGGAGTAACTCAAAAATTATTATGTTATGTTAGAATATTATTAGTTTTTTTCAATAAATAATACCAATTACTTGTTACGGTTTTCACTCAAAATTCTAAAAACGATACGATACTAGTAAGGATCGATATTGGTGATCGATACTGAGTAACTATCGATACTTTCTGATCGATACTGCGTAAGTATCGATACTTGACGACTGATACCAGTATCGAGTATAAGTATCGATACCTAAGTGGTATCCTTTCATCCCTACCTGTGGCCTCAGCATCAGTTGAGCTGTCTAGTTTTGCATTGATGTCAGATTTACACATGAATGCAAAATTTACCTGAATCGGTAACCAAAAAGTGGATCAAATTCAACTTGAAAAATTCCACCCAAATACATTGCAAATTAATGAAAGTTTGCTTATTAACTTGGTGATATAAAAAGTTAATTTAGACATTAATTGAAAATTCTGTGAGAATTGGGATGCATCATTGTATTATAATGTAATTACTTAAAATTTTACAAGTCAGATATTTTTGGTGGTTTTAAAAATATTATTTAGAAAATCTTATTTTATATTGTGAAAATGAGTCCTAGCAAAAAACAAGTTTTACCGGCAAAATAAACGTAAGTCTATTAATAAACACGGAAGGAGCTAAATTATTCTGCAATAAATTAGTGGCCGATGTTCTCTGTTTACATGGTAAAGGGCTTGGCCTGTCGATGTGTAAAAAGAAGTATATTCACGCCCATATCCCCGAAGAAGTAGGCAGAGGCATGATGACGACTAGCCGAAGATATCCCACAATGTGATAGATGACAAGCCTATCGTCAACCGTGCAAATATCCAATCCCGAGCAACGTTGTTTTATTATTAGAAAATTGGAAAAACTCAATTTTATTTTTATTGCCCGACCCGGGATTCGAACCCGGGACCTCATGGAGTCAAATCTAACAACTGAACCGCTAGACCACAGAGGCCACCTACTCCCGTCCATAGACATTATCCCATAGACAATTTTGAGCTATGACTTTTGTCTGTAGTAGTAGTAGTAGTTTATTTATATGGTACCAACCACATTCCAAAAGAGATGCATCAAAATCTGTTCAGCATAGACCGAGTCATTGCGGAACTAACATACAAAAAGTTAAAAAGACACACAGTCGAACAAATAACTCCATTCGAGTCGGTTAAAAAGTTAACCAATTATAATAAAGTTTTGACTTAAATAAAATGTCGATACATGCTGTGTAAAAGAACATTATTAGGCCGCGTACATATGTGTGAACTCTCCCACTCTCTATCTATTTATATAAAAAGGGATTCCCATTTCCCTTGGTATGCGATGACCGTTCACGCATTAGGATGGATCAATTTTGTTAATTCTTTTGTTATTATGTTAGTTATTGTCAGGAAAAGTATTTTAATTTCTCCCATACATATCGTCAGTCAAACGATACGAGCTTCAGGTCGGCTATAAGTCTGTTTTTTTAATTTCAGAGACTGAATTGACAAATGCAAATATCAAATTCACAAATAATTATACCTGTATTTTTTCTGTAATGCTGTCCAGTGATACCAATATTTTGTAAATGAATGTCGATTTTTGGAGCTAAACAATAAAACAAAATTAGGTTAAGTATAATAGCCAACTTTTATCTGACATTGAACAAGAAGGGAACATTATTTAATTAATTTAAAAAACGAGACAACATAAAATCGAAGTCGGTTTTTTGCAATCTTTTGCTGAGCTTTTAATTATTTCAACGTCAATCGTCCTTAAATCTATTAAAGTTCAAACGGGTCCATTGTGCCTGTTGCGTTAAAGTTATAAATTACTTATAGTTACTTGCTATAAGTTTCATGATTTTGATTCTGTTGCATTGTTGTGTTTTCTATATAGTGTTAAGTTTTAAATAAATAAAATGTATAACCCTGGACAAAACACACAAACTGATTTAATTCCAAAGTAAGCAAATTATGTGCTCGCAAATGGTGCTAAGCAACTGTACCAAATGATTATCGTTTAGTTATTTTTGTTTAGTTTGTTGTTTTGTTATTTGTTATTTTACATAAGGAATAATACTTTTTGATTTAAAGAAGTTAAGAAAAGGTCTACGTCATAAATTCGACAACATTACCAATAGCTTAAATAGAGAAGTAGATGACGAACCTGACAATTTTGTGTGTTCAAGTAAAAATACAAGTGTTTTTTTTTTCATAAATTTGTGTTTGTGAAAATACAAATAACAATATATTTTATTAACCTACGATTATGTAGCATATTAATTTTGTATTAATTAATTTTTAATATACATGTTCACATTTTTCAGTGTAACTTATAAAAATCGGTAATAGATTTTATTAACATTTTCCGATAAGGGCATGACACTATTTATAAATCTCAAAAAAATTACAACTTTGCTAATGTCAATTTAGTCTCTGAGATTAAAAAACAGGCTAGTTGATTTAGGCGATAGGCTTGCTACCTATCACATTGTGAGACTTAGTGTCTTCAGCTAGTCGTGGATACCCTGGTTGTGCCTCTGCCTACCTCTTCGGGGATATGGGCTTGAAGATACTTACTTACTTTTAAATGACTTGTAGCAAGTCAAGAAATACACAAGGAAGAGAGCCTAAGAGCAGACCTTGTGCATATCTCATAATTATTATGCTCTTATAACCAAGGCAGTTGGTAAAGTCATGGGTAGTTAGTGGATTGTATCACCTCGGCCTCTGATCAGCAATGCACCAGTAATATTATGTATGGTTACCATCAAGAGAGCCATGTGATTGTTTGCAGTCTTATTCCATCTTTATAATATGTAAACAGGAGCATCTTCCTTTATTTTGGTATTACTTTTTTTGTTTTGTTGGTTATTATCAGAAGAAGGATAATATAAAAAAATAATATTCATAGTTAGGAAAATACGTCTGTCAGCTCGATTATCAACACATAAATTTTGGAATACCTAAGACGCTACCACTTATGTTTATGTTATATTTTGCAGTTACTAGTAAAGAATAAAGAATAAAAGAATAAATAAAAAACAAAATTAGCAATTAATTTGAAAATTAACTAACTGGAAAAATAAGAGATACATGACTGACTAAACTTTATTATTATCCACCATTTTTGTACTTTTTGTACTAAGTTTTATAATTTTTTTTTATTTTGCCGTATACGTTTTTGTACAGACCGGAAAAAGAATGTTATTTTTTATGTTAATCGATTTCTTCGTCATGTCTTAACCGATTTTAAAAATCTTTTTTTTTTATTTCAAAGAACAATTTCGAGGTGACCCTGATGCCACCAAGTCTGGATCTGATAATGGAATGTCAGTGAAATTGATAAAAATGGATCATCAGGGAAGTCGTGAAAAATACTCTTTTTTGTATGTAGTTGGTACATGAGTTACTTATTGAAATACGATACGGGTTTTCAAAGTTTTACGGCGCTAAATTATTCAAGAAGAAGGGTCTCTACTAAACTGTTGCGGTTTTTTAAAGTATCTTCACTCCCATATCCTCGAAAGGGCACCCACGACCAGCCGAAAATACTTATAAGTCCCACAATGTGATAGGCCTATCGCCAACCGGGCACATAAACGATCTTAGTTAACATTATATTTTATTAGAAAATTGAAAATATATGTTTCCTAATTTTTTTGTTGCCTTACCCGGGGATCGAACCCTTGACCTCAAGAAGTCAAGTCCGACACCGGACCGCTAGACCTCATAGGCGATAATAGATCCGGTTTTTTAAACGTATACTGTATCATCAGAAAAATTCTGTTATATTTTTACGCTTCCCAATCATATAAAAAAGGTTTTTAAACTTTCCAATCATATAAAAAAGCTTTTTACGCTTCCCAATCATATAAAAATTTTTTATTCTTTCCAATCACATTAAAAAGGTATCTAAGCTTGCACACACTAGTCACAAGTTAGCAACGCACAAGTGATTATACAATAATAAATGTGTTTTATAACTGAAATAAAATAAATGAATATAAATATATTATAGTTTCAACTCAATTTTTTTAAAGGTTCATTCAACCACAGAAAAGCTTCAAAATCTAGAATATTCTAGCTAAAACTAATTATAAATACAGTTAGAAAAATTTGGTTTCATCATACCTTAGTTCATAGAATTTTCAAACAGTTGTTTTATTCTCAGCACAAACAACAAAGAAATTTAATAACTTAAATGTTTATTACAATAAATACACGGTACGTCCACTTGCTTCTTTAGTTAGCTGTAATAGTTTGAGTAGAGGTTTTACTCCACGTTATATTAATCTTTTTTTGTTACAGCGTATTAACATAATCTGCGAAAGATTTGCGTCACGTACATTTTGGCGGCTTTTTAAGCGGCTTTAAAAAAGGTGGTTTTTATTTCGACTACATTTTTGAAGTGAAAACTTTTTTTAGGAATGGGTAAAAACTTCTAAACTCGCGTAAGATGGCGCAGGGCGCTTGCGCGAATGTTCGCGTTGTCATGTTTGTGTACATATAGCGCAATAAATGAATATTGTATTTTACCACATAAATGATAGTTCTTTCATACTGATAATTAAAGCAATTCGTGCAAAATTATTCCCTTACCATTCCAAAATTTAAAAAATGCACATCGTTAATATTCAAGTTTTCACTTTTGCCGGCACTCCCAGAGTGCAATCCGTCGTTGTTTTTAGTTAACTTTGCTTTGCACTTTTTGTGAAGGTTAACATATAAACTCGAGTCAGAACATGTGACCTGATCGAAAATTCGTAAGACAGAAGGAGAAAACCACAACAAGTTGTCGCTGAATTTCATACTGTGACTTTCATTTCACCGGTTTGCTATTTTAAAAAATCAAAAATGCAACGTTAATTTTACAACAACAACGTTAATATTAAAGTTTTCACTTTCTTTCTTTCTTTCTTTAGGTTTTGGCCTTCACGTTAGTATTTAGCCATTAGTCAAGTAGCAATTTGCATCAAATTTTATTTCAATTTTAATTAATTTTAATTAGTCATCAGTTATAAGTCGTCAGTAAGTCATGTTAGGCTCTTGGGTAAAACGGTGGCCTTTTTACACAAGCTCATGTAATGAGTTTTGGCGGCAATGAGGAAATATACGATACCCTAATTTCTTCATGATTATTTCATTTGTGTACTTTCACTGTATAAAATTGTACAAATTTCCACCAAAATTGACTAATTTCACTCAATATTAACACGAAATTCAATAATTAAGAAAAAAACTTCGACCATATTTTCTCTCGATGGCGCCAAAATCCCAAAGTTTTCACTTTTACACTTCCTGAGTGTAATCCATTTTTTTTAGTGCGTTTGTCACGCGATAGATCGGCCATTAACAAAACGATATTGATGGATATTTATTAAAAAGATAGGTCATAATTCCGAGGAAGTTCCGTATTATTTTTTTTATTATCCGAATAGTGGCTTTGATTTATACTTGATGCAAAATTTTTGTTGGCCTCATACAAATACAAATACAAATATTCTTTAACACCATCAACAAGAAATATACATCAGATCTTAAAATTAAAGGTAGAGTACAACAGGCGGTCTTATCACAAAAATGCGATTTCTTACAGACAACCAACAATACAGAACAATATGTATTTGCTAAGTAGTTGAATATTTTGATGTGGTGTAGTAATTAATATGCAAGATGAATAGCAGTTAATATAAAATAAGTTTAGATTTACATGGACTCTGCAAGATTCTTTTAATTTATTTTAAATGACAGTATATTTTCAGCATTACGAATTGATACTGGTAATGAGTTCCATAACCTAGCTGATGATATTGTAAACGATTTGCTGTAAAAAGAAGTCGAATGTAATGGAATCTCTGTAAAGTGTTCTTTGATCTAAAGCTCAGTTTGTGCGTGTCACTGAGAAAATTAAAGCGTTCTTTTAGATGATTCAGAGCATTTTGGTGAAAGAGAGTGCAATAAACTCGTAGAAGAGATGACATGTGTACATTGCGCCTTAAGCGAATTGATAACCAGTTCAGCTTTTTACGGAAGTGAGAAACATGTTCATATTTAAGAAGCCCATAAACATATCGAATGCCAAGATTTTGAAGACGCTCCAGCTTATTCAATTGATCTTCAGACAAATCTGAAGAAACTGTGTCAGCATAATCAAGGATAGGAAACAGGACTGTCTGTACAAGCGAAATTTTAGTGGATATGGGCAGGAAATTGCGTAATCTTTTAATTGATCCAAAAGCTGAGAATACTTTCCGGCTTACATACTCTACTTGAGATGACCAATTAAAATGCTTGTCCATTAATATTCCTTAATTCTTTGCTATCCCACTTAGAATAATTTAATTTAGCTAACAACCTTGAACTTCCAATGATAATTGCTTGAGTTTTATGTGGATTAATTGTCCACCCATACACCTTGGACCAATCAGATATACCAACTAAATCATTATTGATAGTTTCTACTGCATAGCAAATGTCACTCAAAGCTGAATGTCTATAAATCGGAATATCACCTGCATAAAGATGGTAACGTGAAGATATATTACAAGATATATTGATAAATAATGAAAATAATAAGGGAGACCACTTTGCGGAACACCGGCAGTGACTACAGCCTACTCAGAAAACTGGTCGTGAAGCTGTATACCTTGCTGCGGCTCGCTTGAGTAAGTTTAAAACCAATTTGTAACAGCAGATGACAGGTTAAGAGAACGAAGTATGCCCAGCAAGTTATCCCGATCGATAGTATTAAAAGCGTTGCTGAAATCTAGTAATGTCAGAATTGTCAATTGCCACGTATCCATGGCGGTTCTCATATCGTCCGCTATCTTAATTAATGCAGTTGTCGTGCTGTAGCCAAGGCGGAAACCAGATTGAAACACATTTAATATTTGTAAGAAATATATGCAATTGCTTATGAATTAGACGTTCGAGAGCTTTAGAAAGAAATAGTAATATAGAAATGGGTAGATACTCACATGGAAAAGAAGGGTTATTGTTCTTAGGCAGTGGAATGATATGTGCATCTTTCCAAGCTGCAGGAAATGTGTAACTTGATAATGAACTATTAAATAAGGCCATAATTACCGACAGTATGTCGTCAAGTATAGGGAGGATCATTTTCCGACTAATGCCGTCACAACCAACAGCATCAGATTCGATTGCCAGGATACTCGCCTTAACCTCGAGATCAGTGACATGATTGAAAATAAAAGTTGGGAAGTTCAGCGCAGATAATCTTGAAAGATAGACCCATATTTTAGTTTTAATTTGATCAACTACAGAAATTGATGAAGTGAAATATTTATTTAGTTGATTCAAATCTGGAATGTTAGGTAGAGATTTATTTATTTTACCAATCCCTAGAGTTTTAAGAAACCTCCATAACCTGCTAGGGTATTTTTGGTCAAGGACTGAGGTATGTATCAGATGGCGTTGTGCTGTTCTAGAAGCCTTATTACAACGATTTTGAGCTAGTTTATATTTACTATTTTTTTCATCTGTGGGATTTGTTTTGTAAGATGCAAATGCTTTTGCTTTTTTAGCTTGCAATTCTCTGATTCTGTCATTAAGCCAAGGCGCGGGCAAATGTTTAACACGTACAGCACAAACAGGCCCATAACGGTCATATAGATTGATTACACAAGCACTGAATTTTGAAATTTTGTCATCAATATTATCATTTTCAAACACATCAGTCCAATCCATCGAAACAACTTCAACACGCAATGATTCCAGATCCATCCCACTTGAATTTTGCTGATATATGACTTTAGATGTAATTTTCGGTGGTCGGATTTTATAAGAAAGATAAATTAGCTCGTGATAAGAACAGGCATGTGCGTTACACTGACCATACTTATCAACGTATTCAGGACATGAAATTATTTATAAATCTAATAGGGAAGGAGCACAGTTGGGAACAGAGTGGGTGGCAGACAGAGGCAGAATGTGTAAGTTCATAGAATTAACAATGGAAGTGAGACAAGAAGCGCAGCTGTCGTGTTTGAGAAGGCAAGTATTGAAATCCCCCATAATAATGGTATGATTGTAGCTAGGCATTATTTTGTCAAAAAGATTTTCTAAATCTGAAAAGTAATTAATATTAAGAGATGGACTGTTAAAAACTCCAAGTAATACTTTGGTATGAGAAAGAGTAACTTCAATAAACAAATGCTCAGCCGCATTACCAAGAGATTGTTCCGATACATCCAAGATCTGATAGGCTATACCTTGGCGTAGATAAATAGTGACACTAACACCCCCACGGCCCACTCTATGATTACGTATTAAGTGAAATCCAGGCAGGCTATATATAGATGACAGCAAAGGAGGGTTAAGCCATGTTTCTGATATTAAAATAGCATGTACGTTTTTGTAACTCAGCGAAGTCAACATGTCTGCATGATGTGCTGGAGTACTTTGAGCATTCAAGTGACTTATATTAAAGTTTTTTGCAATAGGAAAGAACTGCGTATCCAGTGTATCACTTAAACAGCGAATACTTTGAAAACTATCATCACTATTTATCCCTTGCGATTCAGAAGAGGCTGTTAAATATACATCGTTATAACTATCAAAACTACTGTTTGTACTCATAATAACTTATAATGTGAATGATATAAATTATCTAAAATTTATGTTCAAAATATGTTTAATGTACTTAAAAATAAAATACACTACCTGTCAGTGAATTCTCGATAGAAAAATATAATATATAATTTAGATTAACAAAGAAACACATCCTTACTAAGACATAGAAATATCTACCTATAAATACAAAACAATTTACAATAAAAGAGAAAAACTAAAAGTAAATTCTAGTAGTAATAAATGAAAAAAAAGGTTTACAAGGTACACACCCACACATAAAATTTGCACTCACAAGTATGGATAAATCTATAAGTAACCAATACTTGTCTAATACTTATATTCACCTACGCAAAATTCCTTCTTAGTTCCTATTCTATGAATTATGTTTATGATTGTCTTAGATTATTTTTACTTAGTTAGAAACTTAGGTAGATATAAAGGAACATCAAAGATAAAAATAACATAAAATAGGTTCAATCTTATCAATCAAACATTTAATTTGTAACTAGACATCGCTTGGTGACGAATAGATAGTTAGTTGGTTGTTACTTCTTCAAATTTGTTCGCTAGCTCTTCTGCTGATGTTGAATAATGTTCTGGTCTGTTAAAAAAAAACTTATAATGTTTTCTCCAATAAATAAAATTTAGAGACCTCAGAGTCAACCTCTTGCAATATTTCAAATAAAAAAAAGTGCAACATAATTACGAGGATGCAGTAGTGTTCAAATTATAAAAAAATATGTGTTAATCTTATGAAGTGTGGACTACACGTCCCATCACGTCTGACTTTATTTGAGGTAAATTCTAAACTTTAAAACGTATTTTTATCAACAGGGCTGAATCTAAAAGATTGATTACGTTCGGTTTCAGACAGCTCATAAAAGGCGATCAAAAGTTAAATTGATTATTGTTTGTAAGACTACTGGTTTAAGATTTTGTTTAAGATTACTCGCGGAACTTTCGTATTCCGATCTTGAGGTAACCGGTAGACTTGCACAATTAAATTGGAAACATTCTGTAGGACGCGACTGACGGATGCGGCTGACAGCCGCAACTTACGGGGTATCTAGATAATGAAAGTACATTGAGCCGTGCAAACTGTCGGACGTAAACAAGCAGACGGGTCACCTAGAGATACCAAAGGTGGTAATAGTGCGTTGTTAATCTGAGGTCGGGTATAGGCCTCAGGAACAAGTAAGTTATTTTTGGAACCGGAACACTTTAAAGGCAAGTGCTGACGTTATGGCGATAGGAATAGATTCCACAAAGGTGCTCTGTACAAAATTCCTCGTACATTTCCCATGATAGATTCGGTAGAAAAATCTGAGTAACCTAATATTTTTATGCAACGCCAAAAAATTAAGCCCAGCAATAATTGCCCGGTCATTTACAATTCGTGATGCTCTAGGTTGAATGCGGTCAAAAGGAAGGAGCTGGTACTGAGGAGTTCCTCCCCAAAGTTGAGAACAATACTCCATATGAGGCCGAATTTGCGTTTTGTAAAGTTGTAAGCGATGGGTCGACCTGAAGTACTGTCTCGCTTAATTGTGCACACCGAGTTTTTAGAGGCAGTTTTGGCCTTCTTCTCCAGATGACCACAAAATTAAACATTACTCCAAATGTCAACGCCGTATGCTTTTTTCCTGTCTCATCCCAGGAAAGTATTACTGCTGGCGGGTAGTCGGGTTGTGATATATCGACGCCGGCAAATATGCGACACTTCAGTGTGCGTCAGAGCGTCAGGCAGTTTTTTGTCTCTCATGTTATTCGCATAATGATCGAAAACAATGATAATGATGACAAAAGCAATCATGAAGAAGGTCACAGCGATTTCAGAAATTTGCAGAAAATTATACAAAATATCTGTCAAGTGCGTCAAGTCATGGATGTTAAGTTCCGTATCAGCTAGCGATAATCGTGATTTAAACACTGGAGTGTTGGCATTGACTATATAAGGTCTCGTGTTTGATTCCCGGGTCGGTCAAATCAAAATGTACTTTTTCAATATTTCGATAATAACGTTGTTTTATACGTGTATTGTGTGTGTATCTAGTGTTGTTGGATAAAAGCCCTGTTGGCGATAAGTTTGCACACCTACCATGGTGTGGGAGAAAATATTACCTTTACTTACCTCTGCTTACCTTTCGCAGATGAGGGCGTAATGATACTTACTTAAATTAGCATTATTCCCGACTTTTCTTTACGTTTATAGTTGATTACACAATGTCCATTGCCCTACTCTTTCCTTTTCTTCACTCTCAGATTGAATGGTCGTTCACGTCTAAAGCTATGATTTGAATTAGATTAAATGTGCAATTAAAAGTAGTAGTGGTCGCCCATTGTTCGAAATTCAACCAAAATAAATTTTAATATCTTGTTGATAAGAACGCCATCTTCATTTCTCAAAACTAACTACTTTGTTTCCAAACTTTATTGTGCGTCATCTGTGATCTTTTATCGTTATCATCAATATATTCGTTTGTGTGTGTCAAATGCGTGGTAGTGTGGGTAATGTTTGATTTATTGATTAAATGTATTTTATAAGCACTATTATTAAAAAATATTAGCGTTCTGCACTTCTCCTACACATAAACTACAAGTGTGCCAAATTTTATGCTCCTGTGTTGCGCAATTTTCGTAAAAAGAGGTCCAAAGTTTTGGCATCACGTATATTAATATCTATATTATATATAAATCTATATATTAATATAGATTTCTGTGTATTATCATCATAGCCTCACACCCTTAACACAAGCATATAATTAGCTTACTTTGGGTTTAGATTCAATGTATAATTAACAGTATTTCTATTTGTTAGCGTTGTATCCTTATAGTCTTAGCACAAGCATACATTTGGTTACCTACTTTGGGCTTAAATTCAATGTATAATTAACAGTATTTCTATTTGTTAGCGTTGTATCCTTATAGTCTTAGCACAAGCATACATTTGGTTACCTACTTTGGGCTTAAATTCAATGAATTATTAACAGTATTTCTATTTGTTAGCATCGTATCCTTATACCCTTAACACAAGCATATAATTTATACTTGCTTGCTTGGGGCTTAGATTCAACCAGAGATTAGTAAATATTGTCTTTGATTCAACGTATAATTTAAAGTATTTCTATGTATTAGCATCTTATCTTCACACCCTTAGCAAAAGCAGGCATTTGGTTACTTTGGGCTTAGATTCAATGTATAATTAACAGTATTTCTATTTGTTAGCGTTGTATTCTTATACTCTTAGCAAAAGTATACATTTGGTTACCTACTTTGGGCTTAAATTCAATGAATAATTAACAGTATTTCTATTTGTTAGCATCGTATCCTTATACCCTTAACACAAGCATATAATTTATACTTGCTTGCTTGGGGCTTAGATTCAACGTATAATTTAAAGTATTTCTATGTATTAGCATCTTATCCTCACACCCTTAGCAAAAGCAGGCATTTGGTTACTTTGGGCTTAGATTCAATGTATAATTAACAGTATTTCTATTTGTTAGCGTTGTATTCTTATACTCTTAGCACAAGTATACATTTGGTTACCTACTTTGGGCTTAGATTCAATAAATAATTAACAGTATTTTTATTTGTTACCATCGTATCCTTATACCCTTAACACAAACATATAATATATACTTGCTTGCTTTGGGCTTAGACTCAACGTATAATTTAAAGTATTTCTATGTATTAGCATCATATCCTCACACTCTTAGCACAAGCATACATTTGGTTACTTTGGGCTTAGATTGAATGAATAATTAGCAGTATTTCTATTTGTTGGCATCGTATCCTTATACCCTTGATACAAGCGTATAATATATACTTGCTTGCTTATACTTCGATTTAATTTTATACTTAGATTTAACGTATAATTAAAAGTATTTCTATGTATTAACATCTTAGTTTACACCCTTAGCATAAGCATATATTATTTGACCTAGAGGTTAGAACTGTGTTTGATTTTCTGGGGGTATTTATTTACTTACTTTTTTCTCCACGGCCTTCGTTATCCCTTATAGTCTATTGGTACACATGTTTTGTTCCTCGACAATCAGGTAGCGTTGCTTGTGACGGCTTCTTATAACGGGGCATTTTCTTAATTCCGTTTCTGAGTTTTAGTCAATTTTACCCAATTGCACAACTCAAAGAAGGGTAATGTGTTTATCGGTCTATGTGTGTATGTTTGTTATGTGGCATTGTAGAGCACGCGTTGATCGAGTTTTATGATTATGACATCAATCATGAAAGACATGACATGAAAAAAAGAAAGTTTTCTTTTTCTTTATGATATTGGCAGGCAAACAAGCAGACGGATTTCCTGATAGTAAGAATTTCACGCTGCCTAGAGACACCAAAGGTAGTAATGGTGCGTTGCTAACCTGAGGCTGGGATTTTATACCTCGAGCAAAAGTAAGTTTACCGGCTACCTTACCTTCCAAACCGGACCACGTCATTACGCATGACAGCGGCAGGAATAGGTAAGGCGGTGGTACCAATCCGGGTGAGTCACTGCGAAACTCTACCACCTAGTCAGATGTTACGGTGCTAGTGACGGTAAGTCTATGCTCGACTTATACGAGCTGCCTGGCAAGAAGGCAGATGGTCTACTCTGCAAAGGAGCCGGGACCAACATGGGGATCATTATATTTCATATCCTTTTTATATTTTTCTTCTAAGCGTTGGTTCTAAGGAACTGCATAATAACATGCATAGGGCATTATGTGTGCTATTCTTAAGTTGAACTAAACGGAAGGCGATTTGTAGCTCCGGTTCAACTTCGTGACTCATGAGCTAAACTGCGGTTGACACGTTTTGGTTGCATTACTCATGACTAGTGTCTCATTAGTAGGTACCTACTTCGTAGTATTAGTATCTACAGGCCACGGTTATCTCTTACTATTGAAGAGCCCTGTTCGGTTTTATTGCTGATGCCGTAAAAAAGATGGTTGGTATCTCTGGTTGGTATCTGCATCACGATCAAATCGATCAGGTGTTATCCCAAAGTGGTGTCAAGAGTCTCCGAAACCGGCTTATTTGTATGAAAAGGGTTATAAAGGTTTGCAAGGATCGTAAGGCTTGGCACTCGATACTCTCTGTCTACCCCGGAAGGGACTTGGCGTAAATATATGGTACCTGCATAAAAAATTGTACTTCCGGTACTAGTTTAAAACATTAGATTTATTAAGACATCTTGACCTTAACAATATGTTTTGTTTAATTAACAGAAGGTGCATAGAAAAAACTAGTTTCCAGTCATTAAAGACTGCGTTAAAGCAACGATATGAACCATCTCGAGAAGTTGTCGTAATCAGTCGCAACCTGTGTAACCTAATCATTAATTAAAGTCACATACAACGTTAGTGACAACGATTGTTTATTAGTTTGATCGTCAGCAGTATAGTAAATATAGCAGTATAGTATAATAAATAAACAGTTACTATTTCCTGAAAGATCCTTAAACAAATGCTGTGTAAAAAAATGTTGTTACTAGACAATTATGATCATTCCTCAATTATCATATTTTATTGTTTTTCTCATCGTTTAAAATCTCGGTGTAAGAAAAAGTTTCTTGTACATAAAGCTATTTGACAGTATTAAAAAATATTTGAAATTGTAGTCATTCTAATATATTACAACAAAAAAAACATGTTTCACTTGAATCAACAAAAAGTATAATTTCATTTTAAGTAGTGTTTTTTTTTTGAAGTGGTAACTTCTTTAGCGGCGTTGCGCACTTTTTTTGGAATGGGTAAAAACTTCTAAACTCGCGTCAGATTATCAGCACGTAAGACGGCGCACTGTTCAAGCGCGAATAAGACGGCGCGAGATCTAAAATAATACGTAGATTCATTGCTGTTTTTGTATTGCTTAGATATTTCCGAAGAGTACAGGATGCGCAATGGTTAATACGCCGCAATATACCTTCTTACAGATAGCAGATACGTATAATATCAACAGACATTGCTCAATTTGTTCCATCTTGAAAAAAAACTTTATGTGTAGATGAGCAATGTTCGTTGTTCAGATAATATGACGACGCTCCTAGCCGTTACGTGGTCTTACTTTAGCGAGTATTATCAAGCCAAACACAGGTTATTGATTACATTCATACTGATTATTAAAGCGATTCGTGCAAAATTATTCCGTAACCATTCCAAAATATCAAAAATGCACAACGTTAATATTTAAGTTTTCACTTCTGCCGGCACTCCCGGAGTGCAAACTTTTTTTTTACTTTTTTCAGTGCTTAAAATTTTGACCATATTCAGCTCTTGATTGATTCGATTTTTACGAACATGTGGTTCACAGGTGGTTCAGATGATGGGATTAAAATTTTCTGCGGGATTTTCCCTGGATGGTGTTTTTTCTCTGATGTTTTTTTCTACCTTTATCAGTGCGGTCACTTCTGTGGTGTATGCAGATGGTTATTGAGTGTTATTGAGGTAATTCTTGCCACGAACGAGAATCTGCAAAGAATCCATAAATGTGTTTGAGCGTGAAGTCAAATAAATCTTAGTCTTTGATCATGGGTAGCCGAAAAGTTATCATAGTATAGCCATGACGAAAACAAGATAGTTATATCCGGTTCTGTGTTATTCTGATTTTTGAATTTCTATCTTTTAGGATTTTTAGGTACTTTTCTTTTATGATTTTCCGAAGATAATTCTGTTATCAGTTTTTTTCTAACAGGATTTTTCAGTTTTATCCGATACTCTTTCATTCTGGAATTTTCGAGTCTGATCTGTTCGGTTCTGTGCTATTCGGTTCATTACCGTTCTCCGAATCTGTTCTATCCGATATTTTTAGTTAAAAACATCAATTTGATTTTTCTTAATCCGATGTACTGGTATTGTTTAGTTTTTTTCATGTCTTCTTCCAAATTCCAAAATTTACAGTTTTTTTTCAAATCTTGCTTATTCGGTTTTTTTAGTCTGAAATATCTCGTTCTGGTCTGTCAGTTATTGCACTTTTATCACTTTATTAGCCAGTTTCAGTTTTTCAGTTTACGAATGCAATTTACCAAGTTTTTCAGTTATATTCTTTTCTTTTCCAATAGTGTTTTTCCAAACAAATCTATCCGATATCTTCAGTTTTACTAAGTAGTTTTTTATTCTATAGTATACAAGTCTGATCTACCCGTTATGCTTAATTACGTCTAGTGCTATTCTGATTTTTCAGAATCCGATCTATTCTGCTCTTTTAGTTTTATCCACGACTTCTTCTTTTTTTCTAAACTTTCGTGTTTTTCCCATGTTCCCTGGTCTTTTTCGAGTTAAATTTTTTCGAATCCCATTTATCTCACTTTTCTGATTTATCGGTTATTTTTTTCGGTTTTTCGAATCCAATTTATCCCATTCTGTTACTGTTTGGATATTTCCGAATTATTGTATCTGATTTTCTTCCAGTTCAGATTTTCCGATAAAATCTTTTTGGTTTTTTCAGACTTGTCTATTTCTTTTTCATTTCAGATTATTCCGAATCCTATTATATGGTTCCTACGGTTTTATTTGGTTCTTCTATATATAGATATTCAAGATCAGTACTAGCGGACTACTACCCAGTTTTTCAGGTCTAACTAGTTTAAATCCAGTTCTAATTTTTTTCCGACTCGTTATATCCGGATAAATTCTATTTCAGTTTTATCCAAATTCGACCTGTCCGTCGTTCCAGTTCCGACTTTTCCAAATCTGAACTGTTCGGTTCTTTTTAAATTTATATTTTAGAGAAAGACTTTCGCAATTATATTATAGTTTGGAAGTATGGATGAAGATTTACTAGAATAAAATGCAATTTGTCTTTAAATCATTTTTGCATACTTTTTTCTTCGTCGGTAATACAAACTCATTTAAATTAAAAACTTTGGCTGGTTTAATACACAAAGATTAAAAACAATGCTATTTGTTACTGTAGAGTTTATGTATATAAGACATTTTCGTGGTTTTGGCGCCATCGAGAGAAAAGACGGTCGAAGTTTTTTCATAATTATTGAATTTCGTGCTGATATTGGGTGAAATTACTAGTCAATTTTGGTGGTATTTTGTATAATTTTGTTCAGTAAAAGTGCACTAATAAAATAATAATGAAGAAATTAGCGTATCGTGTATTTCCTCGTTGCCGTCAAATGTCATTACATGAGCTTGAGTAATGAGGCCACCGCTTTACCCAAGAGCCTGACATGACTTACTGACGACATATGGTTGATGACTAACTATAATTGAATAAAATTGATACAATATTTGATGCAAATTTCTACTTGACTAATGGCAAAATACTAACGTATAAGTCAAAATCTAAAGAAAGGAAGAAAGATATAAATTTATGTGATAATTACGTCAGTTGTTTAATAAAGATAGGGCTTTAAAAACTACATATTTTTGCAATTGGAGCCATGTAAACCCCATCACGTAAACCTTAGTGTGATACAGAACATGGATTTTAGAAATACGCAAAAGTCATACCTAATACTGTTGATTTTCGTTATTAGAAAAACAATAAAAATGTTGTTGTTTTTATATTAAATAATATCCAAAAATTACGATTAAATCTATACAATTAAAAATAAGTAATTAGTAAAATTGAAGAAACTAAACACTTTTCGCTACATGCCTATGAATAAATACGTTAGGTACCTACATAAATCAAAATAAAATTTCAACCTGTCTGTTCAAGCTAATCTTGGGAAGGGCTTGACCGACAACAAGGAATAACTTAGGCTACTTTTAAAGTATCTTCACGCCCATATCCCCGAAGAGGTAGGCAGAGGTACAACCAAGGCACCCACGACTAGCCGAAGACACTAAGTCCCACAATGTGATAGGTGGCAAGCCTATCGCCAACCGGGCACATTTCCAATCCCGACCAACATTTTTTTTTAATTAGAAAATTGGAAAAATCCAATTTTCTTTATGTTGGCCGACCCAGGATTCGAACCCAGGACCTCATGCAGTCAAGTCCAACACCCGGACCGCTAGACCACAGAGGCTACTTTTATTTTAGAGTATTCTAACTTAACCAAATAAACTTAATAGCATTTTTGTTAAAATCTGCGGACGAAGTCGCGGGCTCAGCTAGTAATAAAACATAAACTTTACAATATGTCATACAAATTATTACATGTTTCTCTGACTCTTTTGATAATCTGTGTGTGTATTATCTCGTCCAGACACTCAATTAGACAACTAAGTAACTAACGGATCAAAAAATTCATTACAATGAGTGAGGACCAATATAATAACCACTACCCGACCCGGTGACATTTCAATCGACAGTGTGTTAACAAAAAAAAAGTACCGTTAATTGACACTACGCTTATCGCTGGCAGGTAGGGTTACTTACTTATTTATGTTCAAGCCAAGT
>NJDC01007243.1:24180-40917 GCA_002245475.1 Calephelis virginiensis | reverse complement strand
AAGTTTTAAGGTTTTCTTTCTCAAATGACATCAAGTATTATTGAAATTATATTGTTTTAAGAGCATAACCTCTGGGGTTACTATAAAATCAGCACCATAAAATAAAAATATAATATTGTCATCCAATTTAAACTTGCATGTTTACCTCAATCATTAAATTGAAAGTTAATTTAATGAAAAGTCGAAATATTTAAAAAAATTAAATAGTAAATTCTATGCAATAATTAACTCGTTATAATTTTAGTTAGATAAAAGTTTTATTCATTTCTTGTACTAATTACCTAACTATGCACTTAATGTAAAACGTTTATAAATAACTTAGAGATCAATTATTTTCAAAACGTTAAATGTGTGGTGAAATAGGTTTTATAATTACTATCACTATATTTATTATTATCGATAACTCGTTTTTGGAATTCATTGAATTAAATAAAATTTGACTTCCAACATTCCGTAACTGACATCGGAACAGATTAGGTAGAGGAACACCAATAAAAGTTATTTTTTACTAAAAGAAACCTCATAAACTAAATAACTAATGTCCAGACAAATCCTTTAAAAAGCTAAAATGCAAAAATTTTATAAAATTTCAATGTGGGGGTAGATTGATATAATGAATTTAAATAAATAGTCAAATTAACTGTCTTGTTCTTTTTACCATTAAATCAACATTTAATTATCAGTCTTGTTCTTAAGTTTCATTGATTTTTTAAATAAACTTTTTACTTATCAGGAAATAACTTCTATCAGGCTGTAAGGTTCTAAAATCTAGAATCTAATAGATGTAATATCTATTTATAAGTTCATTGTGTCAATTTTAATGGGGTGCTTTGCCGTCGTCAAGGGAAAAGATGATCTTAGTTTTGTCGTAAATATTGAATTTCGTGTTTATATTGAGTGAAATTAGTCAACTTTGGTGGCATTATGTACAATTTTCTTCAGTAAAACCCAACTTTGGTAAATCAGGGCGGTGATTATGTATCTCAGTTGCCTACTCAAACTGTAAAAATGTACATCAAATGATGTCATTTGTGTTAGCTATCTCTATTGTATTCCTGTTGGTCACTGGAGATATCAAATATAAAACTTGTCATTTGACAGCGATTTGATGTACACTCATCCATTTTGAGTTGGTAACTGAGCTACATAATCACCCCCCAGGTAACTTGATGCGAAATTCGACTTTACTAATGGCAATTGCTGACGTTAGTGCAAAACATCAAGAAAGAAAGAATTTTGACAGTCCGAACCTGACATAATATGTCAAATCACCTTTGACAAGGGACATTGTTTTCTAAATAAACAATCAGGAATCTGGTCGATGTAAATTTTAGTTTTAAAACGGTTTTAGTATGTCTTCTTACAGTGAAGTTTTAAAATCAATTTGTCGTCTTTGTTTAGAATTTGGAAATAGAGAGAAAATGGTAACATTAATTGATAATTCAATGGATGATGGTCTGAATTCATACGCCAAAGCAGTGGTAACTTTCACAAATATTGAAATACAAAAACAAGATGATTTTCCTACTTTTATGTGCTTAAACTGCTTACGTTTACTTCAAACATGTATTTATTTTAAATTTAAATGTGAAGATAGTGAAAAAATATTGAAATTAATTGCTAATACGTCAAAAAATAAACACACTTTACAGGAAAAAATAATTGAATATACGATGTGTAAACATTATTTTTCAAGTGAAATGCAAGACAGTTCTGATTCTGAAACTAGTAATATCAAAACTCTTAAAGAAAATGTTGAAAACTGTAATAGTGTTAATGAAAATAGTAAGGAAAATATGTTTTTAGAAGATGATGGGTTTAATCATTTTCCAGTTCACGAATCAGATGAAGAAGTAGATAATCTTGATACTGATTGTATTTTAGATAAAATGCAGGAAATATTTGGACCTAAAAAGGATCATGAAGAATTATTAAACCAGGAACTGCCTCAAGGAATATTACAAAAATCTATAACAAGAAAAAGATTTAAAATTACCAGAAAAAGTAAAACGAAACGTCAAAAGCTTGTGAAAAATAAAAAAACACTTCCGGGTGAAAAAATTAAATGTAATGTTTGTAAAAAGGTACTAGCAAACCAACACACATATGAACATCACATGCAAAGGCATAATGGATGTAGGTAAGTGACGTCTTATATTCATTAATTCGACAGTAAATAGTATGAAAGGGTGTCATTGAAACTATCAACCAAAACATAAACAAAGTAACCCTTTTGCTTTAATTTATTGATTTTAATTATAGTTTATCTTTACAATTGTTATATTTTATAGGCTTAAAATTACATAACCATATGGTTTATATTAGTTGCATCAGTCATCCACATTTTGGTATGGGTCATCTGTGTAAAACAGATGATCGGTCTACCTGTCCGGCAGCTTGTAAGGGGAGAGTAAAAGAAAAAACTCATTACCAATGAGACCATGAGTGGTAGTGTTGTGCTGCCACTCATCCGAGCTAGAATCTAACACCCTCCATGTGTGTGTGTGTGTGTGTGTGGGTGTGTGTGTGTGTGTGGGTGTGTGTGTGTGTGTTTGTGTGTGTGTGTGTATGTGTGTGTATGTGTGTGTGTGTGTCATGTTCTAGTCTGCAGGATAATGTAGTTAGAGGATTTGCACCATTGGTCTAATATCTCCGCCACAGAATAGCGACACACCTATAACATCTATGATGTCTATTGGCTATGCATATCTCTTACCATCAGAGCCGTGTGCTTATTCACTATCTGTTCACATAAAAAAAATCAGAAAAGAAAAAGTTAAGATTGTTTACATAATTCATTAGGTTTTGTTTGTCAAACATATTAATGTCTGTCATTTGTTTAAACTTTGTTTGATAATTGGCATTGTTTTTGGTGTATATGTCATCTGTCTTTCTGCCTTGCAGCTTGTTTTTTTTATGATATTAGAAGGCAAACAAGCAGATGAATTTCGTGATGGTGAGAAATTAACATCACTTAGAGACACCAAAGGTGCATTGCCAACCTGAGGCTGGGAAGTTAGGCCTCGAGCAAAAGTAAGTTTATCGGCTACCTTGCCCTCCAATTGGAACAAAAATAAGTTATATGGGCCATTACTACTAATTAGACAACTGGTGGATGAGTGTTGTTCAATAACTTACCCAGAATTTGCAGCCATAATAAATAAAAGTGGTAGTGGTAATGTTTTGGTCTGGATGGTTGGGACACTGGTCACTGGTAGGCTTTCACATTATACACTACAATCTCAGGGTTGCGACATTACATCTATGATGTCTATGGTTGTCTCTTATCAAAAGGAGTTTTTTGCTTGTCTTACCCCACAATAAAATTACAACATATTATTGTATATACACGTTTTTTTGGAGTTTATACTTGTACTTATCCACTGTATACTTTATTTAACACTTTCTGTTACTTTCTAGCCAACTGGTTTCACTTTTTACAGCATCATCAGGGCTTTGAAACTAAAGATAAAAAGGACTTTTTTGATTTAACGGTCAATACCTTTTTGGGTAGATGTTACCATTACATATTACATAAAAAAAAATATATGTTACATATTATTGTTGTCCCTGCACATGTAAAAGTGGCTAAGTGTTTTATTTAATGTTTGGTATTAAACAGTATTGTCACAATTTTTTAATAAAACTTATTTGAAAAGCAGCCAAATTAAAGGCACATTTAATCTTTCTAATGTTGTGAAATACAGCTATGTGACATTTATACATTGTTCTTCACCACACAGTATAAAACAGTCACATTCTCTGTCCCGATGTCCCTTTGTTGTATGCTTAAATCTTTTAAACCACGCAACGGATTTTGATGCGGATTTCTTTGATGGGTAATGTGTATAATAAGGAAGGTTTATATGTATGTTTTATACCTGTGCGAAGCCGAGGCGGGTCGTTTGTTATATAAAAACACCAAACAATGTATAGTACATTAAGTGCCATGAAAGTGTTGAATAGTAAAAATGAAAATAAAACCCGCTGTGACTTTTAGAAATGTAGTAGCAGTATACTTAAACATATGAGCATAAAAGAAAAAAGTTTGCTATTGGTTCCACTAAATAAAAATAAGGAACTTCGTTCAAATAATTTGTGGCCTGACCCAGTACCTCATGTAATCAAGTCCTACACCAAGCAATTACACTACAGAGGTTAAGCTCTAATTTCGAATATTATTTCATTTTCAATTATATTTGGAATGTAAAATGTCTAACTATAGTCTAACAATTAATAATATAATTAATAATAACCTATCTACAGACAGAGAGAGCCCTAGTCGAGTTTTTTTAAAAGATATTTTTTATATTAATTAATGTTATTAAAAATTAATTTATATAAAATAACACAGTCGAGTTGAGAACCTCCTTCTGTTTTTGGAGTTGGTTAAAAAATAACAGCAGTTGTCTTGCGTTTGATCAAAAGTAGCCCAATATCTTATCAGTGTTATATACATTTATCTTCATATGAAGTCCCTTATGTGGTAAACTGAGACTATCTGGTGTCGAATATGTTCTCATAGATAGGCTACTGAAATTTGCTGTTTGCCTGTAGTATCTTATTGTAATTAATCTTTCAAATGTAAAACTTTGTGTGTATTATTAGACGTCTTCATTTTATTCAGCTCTTTATTTGCTATTTTATCACAATAAACTTGAATAGAATCAGAAACCGCTTAAACCCTTAACTGATTAATGTTCTGTGTGATATTATTAGACACTTTATTTTATTCAGCGCTTGATCTGCAGTAATAAATAATTGTACTGTAAGGTGTAAACTGTTTCTTGCTTTGATGCTTTGCAGTTTGTGGTAGATAAAATAGATATTAGTTTAGTAAAACATATTTTAATTTGTTTGCGACGATAGAAATTACAGTACTTACAACATTGTGAAGAAGTTTAGCTGTTTTCGAAAAAGTTGTAAGTTTAACAAAGGAAATAAAAATAGAAGGAAAATCGGTATACATGTATCTATTATATTGAATTGAATTAGGTATGTATAACTTTGAAAAAATAATATTTCATCATATTTTATCTCATATACTATTTGAATTATGAAGGTAAATTATAAAGTGGCCGTGCTAGTAGGTGCCTAGGTAGCGTACTGAAGTTTCATGGTTTAGCAAATAGTACTAATAGGTAGGTACTAATAGTACTAATAAGGTGTACTAGTACATTTTACGGATTGTACGATTACAGTGCGAAAACTATTGTATTTTACCTTATAAATGATAGTCCTTTCATACTGATAATTAAAGCAAATTGTGCAAAATTATTCCCTAACCATTTCAACATATCAAAAATGCACAAAATTAACGTCTTTTTTTAAATAAATAACTTAGGACTAGGAAATATAAGTTATATTAAAACGAAACTGGGGAGGAAATATTTTACAACAAGGGTTACTAGCAGCGGGTGACGGGAAGAAATTAAAAATCATTTTCCTACATGCACAGATATATTTTACAAAACTGATAGTGAGATGAACTATTGAATACTGTTCATGTTTCTTTTAAGTAAAAAATAGTTATTTTGAAATAGGTTGCCAATTTTAAAGTATAATACATTCACCAATATCTTTATAAAAAAAAATTTAATTTGTCTTAAAAAATCTGTTGCGAAAAGTAAATAGATACATCTACTTCAAGCTAAATCCCTTGCAAAGTATGAGATAAAGGAGTTCCTTACACTCCTTTGACCACATCAAGGTCATAAATAAATTCAAATCGTCTAGTTTAAGAGTTTGAATGTTAATAATCAAGGTTTCGCTTATTCAATGTCAGTGTTATTTTAGTGAAGAACAGGTTTAGATGAAATATGGTTTTATTTTTGTGGTTTTTAAGTATTAGGGTTGTGTGTATTAACAGCTCTATAAATTCAATTATTGAATCTTTTTTAATTATTTATGTTTAAATATAAATTTAATGTCACAGTGCTGGATAACAACTGACTTCTCCAAAACGGCAACCGATTTTGATGAAATTTTATATTCAATCTCGGTAGGTCTAAGAATAAGTTGTGATCTGTATTTCACCTCCCTTAAGAGGCATTCTTAAACGATTTTTTGTATTTCGAAACTAGCAAAACCAACATTTTTAATTTTCCCATACAAACTGTACGAGTGAAACGATGTTCGCCAGGACAGCTAGTAATATAAAATGTTACTATTGTGGTATATGGTATCACTGCCATATTATTTCTGCCGCTATAAAGCCAGTGCTTGCAAGTTGTGTTATGGATACAAGAGTAGTATAGCAGCATACTTTTTATGATAGGAATATGTATAACAGTGGATCTCGACCCGGGCAGGTTGCGGCACACCATTCTACCATCAGTGGTCTTGGTTGTTGTTGGTAATTACATACTTATTTAACCTGTGGTTGCCTCTTTCGTGCGGCCAGGTACGGAGACGAATGGACGGAGATTGATCTTTTCTACATAGCGGTTAAAGAACACTTTACATAAACCTTGCAGCCTCAACTTGGCGACGTACTGTTGTTACCTATTACCTGCGATGTTTCTTACCACCTTAAAACATGAAAACAAGGAGGTCTGCCTGTTTTCCTTTCATGAGAACTAAAGGAAAATAAATAAAACATAAACATAATATGAATATACTTAAGAAATAGATATAGCGGCTTGGCCGCTCACGTAAATGTGTTAAAGCCTGCAACATAAATTCGGAATTTTGTTCTCGAAAAAATTTCGGACGTATTCAAATTCAATCAAATACAGAGATCTGTCAAACACGATTAGAAACTTTCCGCACGGATTTTGAATGGATTTGCGCAAAGTTCAGTTGAACGGTGCTGGTCATTGAATAGGCGTATAAGAAAAAAAGTCGCCGTTACTGGGTCACCCGAAAATGGCAAATCTACATGTATAAAATACATACATGTATAAAAGAAAGTCGTCTTAGTTACATAACTTATAACTCAAGAACGGCTGTACTGATTCAGCTGAAAATTGATAGGGAGGTAGATTCGATTCAGGAAACGAACATAGGATACTTTTTATTCCGTTCGGCGGTGATAAAACATAGGAAAAACAACATGTTATTTTTTCCCGTACAAACTGAACGGGTTGAACGAAGTTCGCCAAATCAGCTGGTTATATATTTATATAGGTATGAATTAAGTAATGTTGAATTATGTTTTTTTATAATAATTATCAGTAAAAATTTGCTAAAATTATGCCTACATATTGTTATTTTAATCGACATGTCGCCAGATAAAGTCAAATCTGTGTTAAATTGGCACACTATCGGCATTCCGTACGGAAATTTCGAATTTGTGTGGTGACTCATACAAAATCTATGAGTGTTGCGTTAGTAACGGTGTTTTTCGTTACACGATTGCGAACGCACTGACCCACTTGCAAAATCTCGAAACGGAGACATTTCGTAAAAAAAAATATTCTGATCGTGTGTGGCAGGTCCATTGATTTCGCTGTGTTTCGGAATTTCGAAACATGATTCCGTAAAGGAATTCCAAATGTATGTCGCTCTAAGATTGTTACCGAACATTATTTATGAGCCCTTACCATGAGTTTAGGGCTTGTCAAGTTTACTATACTCGCTACTGTCTCTGTAAAATTCTATGAAAATTATGAGCAGCGCCTCTGTTCGTAACTTAGAGAAACATCATTTTTAGACCAAAAGTGTCATAGATTTTGATACCTAACTTACCGAACGCAACACCAACTCACGGCGGAGGCTCTGTCATGTCTGCCTTTCTATAACATAAAAAGTAGCTTTTATCCTCTTATCGTTGTTGCCTCCTCTGAAAGACTTGTCAACTCAATTTTTCCATCGTTTTAAAACCCATAGTGGTTGTTGCAGTCATGTCAGTATATTTACACACTCTTTGCGAGTTGGCAGTTCGCTAATGAAGGTTAGCTAGTGTTCAATTTTGAATTTAATGGTCTAAGCAATAAGACAAACTTTCCATAGTAGCAATTAAGCGCTTCTCTATAGCTAACAAGCAATATCTTGTAGACGCAGCTTTTAATTATCTTCAATGAAACGAAGAAGATTTAAGGCTTCGTTATTTGTAATTAAGTTAATCTAGTCGAAATCTTGTAATTGATAAAGCTCATCTAGTTTATAAGCCGAAATGGTAATAGGCAAAAGGTAGGTCATGTAGTTTGATTTTAGAAGTAACTCTCCGTTGGGTAGTGACCCACCTAAACTGTTTTCAAAATTTCTTTAATCAGTAGTTTACTCGTTTCCACCTCTGGTTTACTCTCTGCACGAATGTTGCTTCCTTCCGCCATTGTGGCCATATATTGTACTACTGTTTGGTAGTGTCTCAAAAAGGTTTTTTCATTTATAACTTACCAATTAATAGAGGAAAAAATAAAAGCACTGTGTCTAAATAGGTTTTATTTTTCTATAGTAAAAATTCTCATTTTCTATGTTTTTTCAGACAGAAACTTGTACCTAAGTCATCGCATATAATATGGTTGCATTATTTTACATGAATTTAATCTCATTTTTGTATCCCCGAAAGAAAAAGAAGATGAGTGCGTGCGTGTCTGCGTATTTGTGTGTCTGTCTGCGGCACCATAACATGAATAAATAGACTGATTTCGATGAGGATTCTTTGTTTGAAAGCTGACGTGATCGAGGTGATTTTTAGCCACGTTACAAGCAAGGATAAGTCTAAAATTAAGAATTTTCCTCCTTGCATTGGCACAGGGATCTATTTTGTGAGTCTCTTAAGTTATGCCGTCTCGAAGAACTTAAATTAACTGTTTGCTTTTTTGAACTTTGTTACGAATTGTTCTAATTGTTATAGTTTTGAATTTGAATTTGTTGATTTTTTTGCTCAGTTAAATGCCACATGCAATATTAAACTTCCAATGTTTACTTAAAAAGAAAGACTCATAAAACAAACGCTTATTACTCGTTTTAATGTAGCTTTATGTATTATCGTTGACGTTTAAATGTACTTTGAAAGTAGGCTACTTCTTTACACTCAAGTTGACTTGTATAGAAGCTGCTAGATATTTATAGTCCAAGAGCTTCGACCACAAAACTAAAACTTCCATGCACATTACACTTACGTATACGCTTTACACGCTTCCTTAATTTTGTTGCGTTCAATTGTAATTACATTCAAATGAAAATAAATTGTTCATTTAAAAAATAAACGTCGTCTCAAAACATCAAAGATGTATCTGTTGTTGGATTTTCCTGTTATATTTATATTACAATCCAATACTACATACGGATACTATATTAGTACCTACAATGCATCTCCGCGAAGCCGGGATTGGGTGCTAGTTTTGAATAATTTAAAATTTAAAAATCTACAAAAACTGCAACTGTGTCAGCGAAACCCTTATTCTACAACAAATCGACTTTAATTTTTGCCAAAAACAGTTTTTTCCTTTAAACAAGGGCAAATAAATTAGTAATCTAATCCAAGATCTAAGGTTCTTCCGGGTCCGCTGAGTAGAATAGGCCATTTGCTTCTCTGCCAGGCAGATTACAATCTCCTCCTCTCCTGTAGGAGGCGAGGTTAAATAGGTCACCATCGACAAGACCTGTCATGGTAGATTGCTGTGCAGCAACTTACCCGGGTAGGTATCCACCATCTTACCTATTCCTACTGTCATAATAATTCTACCAAGTTCCGTAGGTATTCTGAAAGGTATACTTACACAATTAGCCTAAAATTCTGGCGACAGGATAGCGACGCACCTGTGGCACCTATCACGTCTATAATCTACTGTTGTCTTTTTCCATCAGGAAACTTTTTCGCTGACCTTTGACCCTAATATTTGATTATTCATATTGCTACGTTATTCCACTTAAGCAGTCAGTCAGATTCAACGTCCTGTATACTGTCACCACTTTTCCTTTTCTTGTCATCATAGAGTATGCGCGTTGACAATGTGGGACTCTACCGTCGAATGTAGCATAACCGGTAAATTTATTTACGGTATATAATTAATTCATTAATATCAACTTTAGTCACTTATTAATATGAGCTTTTTACTAACTAATGCCATCTTTAGTGGACATATTTAAACAAAATAAGGCATATAGGCTTTCTATAATATAAACGCAATTTTGTCTCGATCTCTCCGTCTACAGTATAACGAGTTGACTGAATAACAATAGAATGAGCAAAGTTAACAAACATTGTGGTCGAGTTAAACTTTTAATCGCACTAATCATCTAATGGCTGGCAGGTTAGTTAGCAACGTACGTGAGCTTAAATGAAACTGTAATGAGATAAAATGAATTAAATGAAGTTATTTTGCTGAGTGTTCTTTATCCAAACATTTTCCATGCGGCTTACGAATGCACACATTTTAATATTTTATCCAATTAGACTATGGACAAATTCATGATAATGGGTAGGTATTTTCAAAATATATATTTTATTGTAAGATTTACAACATAAAGAATATGCCAAATCACATATTTGTAAAAAAAAATACCAAATCTCAAAATAGAATCTCATAATTTAGACGATACACGTTCTAATCTATGCTGCAGCGATTTTTTTCTTTCTATAAAAAAAGTATCTTTACGCCCATATCCCCGAAGAGGTAGGCAGAGGCACAACCAGGGCACCCACGACTAGCCGAAGACAATTAAGTCCCACAGTGTGATAGGTGGCAAGCCTATCGCCAACCGGGCACATTTCCAATCCCGACCAACATTTTTTTATTAGAAAATTGGAAAAATCCAATTTTTTTTATGTTGGCCGACCCGGGATTTGAACCCGGGACCTCATACAGTCAAGTCCAACACCCGGACCGCTAGACCACAGAGGCGATAACCCATGACCCATGCTGGTCAGGGCCCGCCAAGTAGAATATACCATTTCTCTGCCAGGCAGCTCGTATGAATCGAGCACAGGTAAAATAAGTTATTACCAACAAGCCACCTGATGGTAATGCTCTAAGCTTCTGCACTTACCCGGGTTGATCTACCGTTTTACCAAGTCCTGCCGCTATAATGACTGTCATGTTCTGGACAGGCAGGTAGGTTAGCCTTACCGGCTACAATAAGGTAAGTACTTGCACAATGGGCCTAATATCCCAGGCATAGGCCGGCTTCCCAACTGTAACATCTATGGTGCCTCTAGACCACCGCTAGTTACTTACAAACAAAAAACACTTTGTTCTAGTTTTTTTATTATATGTTTGTTACGCGATTACGAATTGATTTTGATTTTTTTTAAACTTGTGTTATGATTCTGAGGTGGTCCCAAATTATGTTATAATTCTTATTAATTTAATTATTAAATAAAATTATTAAATTATTATTTCCCGAAATTAAATCAGACATGGGGTTTTCGAGTTACATTTCATAATGCATACATTTCATTAATGATGAGGTCGTCAGCATTATCAAAACTACTATTGGGATCTTTAAGCTACTATTGGGATGTTGATAATTTTTATGTAAGACCATCTAGGAATTATTGGCTGTCTTTCGAAAAAAGAGTTATCGAATCGCTACGTGGTACCTATTGTAACAGTTGGAGTCGTTCTTTGCAGTTTTGGGCACAATCCCGTTATTGTTAGAAAATTTAAAAAAAAAATTTGAGGTGTTCGAGCTCATGTAGTCAACGCCAACCCCGGACCTCTACACGATGGAAGTGACCATATCTTAATTGCACCAGTGCGGGAATCACACAGAAAAAAAACATAATTTAATTTGCAATCTGAAAGTCGATCAGAAAAACTTGCTGACCTTTCGCCTATATCACTCCTAACAATAAGTTTTCGCGTCGCCGACTCAAAAACGGGCTCTCGACTAACGAGTTCGAGGAACATCAAATAAATGAACGACTTTTTACGGGAACTGCCAAAAACGATGGTCTTTCGTTGCGGTCCTGAATTTTTTTTTCAAGAAGCAAATAAGTGGAGGAAAACAAGCAGGTGGGCTTCCTGATAATAAATAATCATAAAATGAAGGTTTGAAATAACCCCCTACAAAAATTATTTGTAAATTATATATAAAATCGGTTAATTAGTTTAGGAGCTATGACGCAACATACATATTTATACCTATACACACACGCACAGTCTCAACACACGTGCGTTCTCACACATATACCTGCACACAGAAACACATACACACACCGCAGCAGGACGTTAAGATTGCCACTTCTGTACTCTAGGTCCACTTACTATATGTATATGTTTTGTCATGTTCCGTGACAGGGGATCCTGATCATAAATTGAAACACGAGTAATCTGTAGGCGACGACTGTCTCTTACCAGGAGAGCCGATTTTTTTATTATGTTATAACATAGAAAAAAATACTCTAACCTATAACAATTTTGCAGGTATATAATTTAGCTACGATAATGATGACGATAGTTGTGGTCCTCGTACTATTTGTTGATGATTATGTTATGTATTGTAAATTTACTACACAGTAAATTTCAACTCAATATCGAAAAATTACTAAATATTTGTTGAAATTTACCAAATGACTATCATAAATTCGCTAACCATAATTACGATTTTTATATTATATTTTTACCAAACAAATCCTGGGGATAATGGTCCATAATTTTAAAATGATGTATTATAAATTTACAACGCAATTAATTTAAACTCAGTTTAAAAAAAAATACAAAACATTTTAAAGATATACGAAACGGCTATCGAAAATTCGCTTAGCAAAATTACAATACAAATATTGTAATTTTATCAAACAAATTGTGTTGAAAATGGTTTGTTATTTCAAAATAATGTATTGTAAATTTATTATACAATTCTTTCCAACTCGGTTTCGAAAAATTACAAAATATTTTTAAAAATATACCGAACGGCTACCGGAAATTTGCTTAGCATAATTATAAGACAGATATCGTTGCAATACCTTTGTCTTCTGGAATAGGTTCTTAATTACAAAAAGTTGTTACGGACAAGTCATTAAAATAGGTAGGGTCTTGTCAACGTGATCCACAAAATGTGTAAATACAAACAGCGCCATCTATTAAATTACTGATTCTTTACAATAGTACCTTTTAAAAATAGCTATAATTTTTCGAATTAGTCCTACGTAATTTTTTTTCTACATTCTTTTAATAGTTTCGATCTATCCTTGTCATATAACAACAAATTCGTATTCAAATTCCAATGCCACACAAGGGTTTGTAATTTTAGAATGCATTTGTGTAGTAAAAATGTAGTAAATTTACAAAAAAAAATTAACAGTGTGTCAAATAAATCCAGGAATTTTACAAAACATAAACAGAATAAAAAACAATGTATACATGAAAAATTGTGTTGCTTCGAAAATTTTTCTATATTAAAAAAACTGCATAAAATGTCTCAAGTTTTATCGAATTATAATTTAAGATGTTTATTCACGCTGGACTGCCTAAAAAAATGTAGATAATTTAACTGTTGCAAAAACGGATGTGACTGACAGGCTTCTTGTTAAGATATCAAACTAAATACTGTTTTTTAAATCAAGAAAATCTTTTATTAGATCAAATAATGAAGATATTATTATAAATTTTGTGAGCATTTTAATGTCTGGTGAACCGAAAATCTTAAAGATATCGGGAAAAAATTGAGTTTAAAGTATAGCATCTTGTATAAAAGTTCTGTCTATAAAATTCTCAAAACTTTCAATATTAATATTTATATAGAACTATAATTATTTTGCTAACTTTTTAATGATTGGCACGCTAAGAATTTATTTAAAATATTATGTTAAGCTATCGAAAATTATACTGCGTTTATAGTGCAAACGAAATACATTTAGGCTATGTTTCACAATGTATCAGTAAAGCAATCAGTACTTACTTATTGAGTAAATTACTGAACAGTTACACATTTTTAGTAAAATTACAACGTATAATGCAATGTCGAATTTACATTATATAATTAATAAAATTAGTGGTAAATCTTTAATAATTTCATAGAAATTTCATCTTTTACATTTTTTCATAATTTCACATAAAAAAGTTTTGTACATTAAATTATAAACATTTTTTTAAAATTTTAATTTTTTTTGCTTGAATTTAATCAAAAGTTTTAAAAAATTACAATGCATGTTCAAAAAATAAAAGCTTAAGGTAGAATTACAATACATAATGCAATTTTCAAATTTGTGTTACAAAAATAACAAAATTATTTGTAAATTCTTAATTATTTGCAGTTTGAGCTTCAACATATTTTCGAAATTTTATAAAAAAAAGTATTGTAAATCAAATTACAAAGAGTTATTGTAAATTTCAAATCATTCTGTTCAGAATTAATCAGCAGTTTTAAAAAATTACAATGCGAGTTCAAAAAATAAAAGCTTACGATAGAATTACAATACGCAATGCAATTTTGAAATTTGTGTTGCAGAAATGATGAAATTATTTGTAAATTCGTAATGACTTCATACCGATTTGATTTTCAACATTTTTTTATAAATTCATAAAAAAAAGTATTGTAAATCAAATTACAAAGAGTTCTAGTAAATTTTAAATCATTCTGTTCGAAGTTAATTACAACACGTGTTAAAAAAATAAAAACTTTTTGTAGAATTACATTACGTAATGCAATTTTTACATTTGTGTTGCAAAAATGATGAAATTATTTGTACATTTTTAATGACTTCATACTAATTTAACTTTCAACATTTTTTTGTAAATTCATAAAAAAGTATCATAAATCAAATTACAAGGAGTTATTGAAAATTTCAAATCATTCTGTTCAGAATTAATTAACAGTTTTTAAAAATTATAATGCGTGTTCAAAAAATAAAAACTTTTTGTAGAATTGCATTACGCAATGCAATTTTTAAATTTGTGTTGCAAAAATAATGAAATTATTTGTAAATTTTTAATGACTTCATACTAATTTAACTTTTAAATTTTTTTTGTAAATTCATAAAAAAAGTATCATAAATCAAATTACAAAGAGTTATTGAAAATTTCAAATCATTCTGTTCAGAATTAATTTACAGTTTCAAAAAATTACAATGCGTGTTCAAAAAATAAAAGCTTAAGGTAGAATTACAATACCTAATGCAATTTTCAAATTTGTGTTACAAAAATGATAAAATTATTTGTAAATTCTTAATGACTTCATAGTAATTTGAGTTTCAACATTTTTTCGTAATATCACAAAAAAGTATTGTAAATCAAATTACAAAAAATTTTGGTCAATTTACAACATTTCATTAGAAATTCACCAACAGTTAGGAAAAATTACAATACTACACGTATTATCACAAAAAGTTACCAAAATTACAACTCACTATAGTAAGTTCCATCACATGTCTTGTAATTTTACTCGAATTGTGTCATGTTTTGTATTACTATACGTTGATTTGGAATTTTGCTCATATTTGTTTGTTTACTTTTACAAAAAAAAATAGCAGTGTATTCTGGCTGTCGTAACATCGGTACTCGCTTTTGTAGTGTTTCTTAATGACGATTTGGGTCTTAGCAAAACTTGCGTAGGCAAATACTTAACATATCTGTCTAAAATTAACAAACCTTTAACATTTATTTATTTTAATCGCCTTCTTGGCCGATAGTGTGTCTAACCTCACCGACCAATGAGGCTTGGGTTGAGTACCAAGAATCGGGGTTAGATAAATTTGTGTGATTTGTCCAGGGATATTTAATATCGTTTCCATACACGACGTAAATATTCTTTGCCTTTAGGAAAGCTTTACCCCGTGTTGGTTTAAGTCTGCTGAGTAGAATAGACTATCTGCCCTCTGCCAGGCAGCTTGTAAAAGGCAAGCACTACTTCAGTATCACCAAGGACACTACTGGTGCTTAAAGTTAAATTTAAAACTTTAAGTGTAACTCCCCTGTATTTTGTTGTCCGGGTAAATATCCGCCGCCTTACCTACTCCTGCGGCCACAATGACTCTGTCATGTTCCGGTTTGGAGGGTAGCAGGTAGTCTTGCACAAAAGGCTTTCCACCCCGGCCTCAGGATAGCGACAAAGCTGTAACATCTATGGTGTATGTCGGCCAAGGCTGTCTCTACCATAAGGAGAGCCGTGTGGTTGTTCGCTGATCTCTTACATAAAAAAAGTCATCTTGGCTGACAGTGTACATGCCTAATCCTACCGACCAACCACGAGCCTTGAGTTGGATCCCCGACGGTGGCAGGCATTTCTGTGATGAACATAGGTGTCTTTATGTATAGGTTTGGGGCTTTCATTACATTTCACTGGTATTTACTTAAGTATTTATGTGTAGAAGTATTGTTATCCGACACCCATATGTTTTATGCAAATACTTTGTGGATTTTGGGGTAATATTAATTTGTGGGATTTATCCAGGGATATTTATCTATGGTATTCACAGACGACGTATTTATTCTTTACCACTAAGTAAGTCGTCTGCATTTTTATCTTTTTGTAATGAAAAACTCGTTGTGACTTTACAAACAATCTCGTGAAAACTATGTGAACCATATTTACGAGGGCCATGCAATAAATTTTTAGCCTAAGAAAAATAAGGAAAATTTTGAGAAAGTAAAGATTTATTTTTCAACATAGTCTCCTTTCAATTCAATACACTTGGACCAGCGATGCTCCAACTTTTTTAACCCGTCAAAAACATACGATTTGCCGAGGTCTTCAAAATAGGCCTCTGTGGCGGCGATGACCTCATCATTCGACACAAATCTTTTGCCGGCGAGTGACTTTTTCAGATTTGGGAACAAGAAAAAGTCGCTTGGAGCCAAGTCTGGAGAATACGGTGGATGGGGCAGCAATTCGTAGCGCAATTCG
>NJDC01007243.1:8367-24045 GCA_002245475.1 Calephelis virginiensis | reverse complement strand
CAAAAAACACTGGCCATCACCTTTCCTGCCGATTGAACAGTGTTCGCCTTCTTTGGAGCACGTTCGCCGGGTAAAGTCCACTGTTTCGACTGTTCCTTGGTCTCTGGTGTATACTAGTGAACCCATGTTTCATCGACGGTCACAAAACGACGCAAAAACTCCGCCGGGTTGCGTTGAAACAGCGCCAAACATGTCGCCGATGTGGTCTCATGGTTGCACTTGTTGTCTGGTGTGAGCAAACGCGGCACCCATCGCGCCGACAACTTTTTCATACCCAATTCTTCGTGCAGAATATGATGCACTTTCCCATCTGCGATGCCTACAGTCTCAGCTATCTCTTGAATCTTCAGTCGCCGGTCTGCCAACACGAGATCGTGGATTTTTTTTTTACGTTTTCTTCTGTAGTAGCCGTTTTCGGTGCACCTGGGCGTGCCTCATCAAAAACCGACGTGCGGCCACGAGCAAACTCGTTGAACCAATTTTTGATGGTCGCCATCGAAGGAGAAGAGTCACCGTACACAGCATCCAAGCACTCTTTGATTTCGCTGCGCGTTTTCCCTTCCAAAAACAAGAATCTAATCACCGAACGATATTGTTCTTTTTCCATTTTTGCAAAACCGACTGACACGCTTGCTTCCAAAGGCTGTCAAAACAAAACAAATGAAGGGAAAAGACTGAAAACTACTTGATAGACTTTTAAAAGTATTTACTGCACGATAGTAAAACTTTTTTGTAACAACAACGCCATGGGGCGATGAGGCTAAGTAATTATTGAAGGCCTCTCGTATTTGGGTAGACGTGTCAAAATAGACTGTCAATTATTATGACGTCTTTAATTTTTAATTCCTAGTTTTTGAACAAAGGTAAGCCTAAATAATGAAAAAATATTGGAAGCCTTTTATTTAAAACAGCTCTTGCTGCTTTTTCTTTATCATTTTACCAATCCGCAAATCATCTCACCATTGCCTTCAGCTAGAAATATCCTTTGATGTGTTAGCCCTATGTCTGTGAAGAAACTCGTTCGCTCCTGCAAATATGATATACGATATTTTCAATATACCCCCGAATCTAGAGATGCTTCGTTACGGACCGGAATGTGCGTTGAATGCTTGCTCGGTGTCGCTTAGGAACAATTTAGTTCCGGAAATGAGAACGCTTGTGTGTGAGAATTGTGGTACCTATGTGATTTCGAGTTAATATTAGTTATGTAATAGGAAATTATATTTAAAGTAAAAATGCCGTCTGTGCTTACGCCCTTTGTAATTAATGTCTACCATCAAATGACTTTCAATAATATTCAAATAAAAAAAAAGAAAAACAGGAATCCCTAGACATACACGCACGCACGCACGCACGCACGCACGCACGCACGCCCGCACGCCCGCACGCACGCACGCACGCACGCACGCACACACACACACACACACACACACACACACACACAAATATGAAAAGAATTAGTTAAGTCGAATCGATTGAGTTTAAACTCGAAGGTTTTACCAGGAAGCATTCTACGGCTATGTCTTCATCATTAAATCAGTAGGGTTACTCTTGAATCTCGATTAATGCAATATTGGAAATTGGAATCGGATCTGTCACTTTAGGTACTCTTCATTACAATACTAGCGAATTATTAAAGTTTAATTAATAATAAACAATAGATGATTTTATCCGATTCATTGAATTTTGTTGTAACTAAATGTTAATCATCCTTTATTACTCTGTTCCAGAGTACCTAAAATGACAAATTCGATTCAAATTTCCAATTTCCATGAAATCGTTTTTGGAGAGTAACCCTACTGATCAGTTGTATTAGCATTCGTCAGTGTTTCAACTCTTAACTCTCACATATTCTTAAAAGTGACATAAAAACCCATAGCGCGTCTAATATCCATACCGATGCTTTCGAATGAGCAGTAAATGAGCTGATGGACTCCGTAATAGACCCTCTAAAATATATGGCTAAGAACCGATCATGTTGGCTTTCGAATAAAAAAAACGTCATCAAAATCCGTTTATCCATTGAAGAAATACGATGACACATACACACACATACACGCACAGACACACACAGACATACACACAGACACACACAGACACGCACGCACACACACACACACACACACAAACACACACNCACACACACACACACACACACACACACACACACACACACACACACACACACGCACACACGCACACGCACACACGCACGGTTTACGGTTTTTGAGTTATAAATGTGGTGCAGGGGTTTTGGCGCCATCAAGAGAAAAGATGGTCGAAGTTTTTTCATAATTATTGAATTTCGTGTTGATATTGAGTGAAATTAGTCAATTTTGGTGGCGTTTTGTACAATTTTGTTCAGTGAAAGTGAACAAATGATGTTGATATGATATTGAATTATGATTGAATGATGATAATCATGAAGAAATTAGCGAATCGTGTATTTCCTCGTTGCCGCCAAATCTCACTATATGAGCTTGAGTAAACAGGCCACCACTTTACCCAAGAGCCTGTCATGACTTCCTGACGACTTATGACTGATGACTAATTAAAATTAATTGAAATGGATATACAATTTGATGCAAATTTCTACTTGACTAATGGCTAAATACTAACGCGAAGGCCAAAACCTAAAGAAAGAAAGAAAGAAATGTGGTGCAAGCAGCATATAGATTTTTAAATAAAAAAAGAAATTTCACTGTAATCGTGGTTGGAATTCCTATCCTTCGTTTATTCGGTTTTAAATCCTGTGTAGTCATTTTTTTTCTTTTTTCTTTCTTAAAAACATTGTTATAGGTTACCTGAAGTAGGTATGGAAAAAGGATTAAAATTAATCTTTATTGCTATTTTGCGTTTTGAAACAAAAACGGTATCGCTAAAACGTTACAAGTGTATATCTTTTTCTTCGAGTGCTCTCTAGTTGGAGGACTATCGGTTTTGCATAATCTCCTTGATTCTTTACGAGGCGAAAAGGTTATGCTGGTTTTATGTTACTGATATTGATTTTATCACAGATTTTCTTGGATATTTTCCTAATAAGAGGTGAGAAAATAGAATTTAATAGAGTTTTTGCCCACCTTTGTTTAAGTTTCTTTGAACATTTCTTTCTTCCTTTCATACCAACTGCTCGTATGCTCGTAAGATGTGTGAAGCAGTTGGTTCGTCATGGACACCGTGTTTAGGTGTTACTCACAAATTTGCGTCATTTGTTTGCAACAGCTCTACCTATTTCCTATGATTTACTTGTCACTATCCTGTTTTAAAAAAATCTGGTACTTCGATGAACTTAGTCTCTACTACTACTAGTATCCTATCCTATAAAATAATGACGCTGTGGTATCACCGTGGCGTTGTAGCGGAATAAATAAGCAAGGCGATAGTACACTAAGCAAACGAAATACCTGACCCCTGTAATAGGGATGAAACGATACCACTGGGGTATCGATACTTTACTCGATACTGGTACCGGTTGTCAAGTATCGATACTTACTCAGTATCGATGACAAAGTATCACAAAAGTTTTGTAGTATCGTATCGTTTTTGGAAAATTTTGAGTGAAAACCGTAACACGTATTGGTATTATTTATTGAAAGTACTAATTATACCCGACCTTGAGTGTCGCAGGTAAGCGCTAGTACAACACGTCACCTTCAAAAAAATTTAAGAAAAATGTCCATTTTCGTGGTGCTGCTCAAAAAAATTAACTTATTTTGTAAATGTCTTCCGGTTAAACTTTTTTCGGGCAAAGACAAACAATCTTGTCAACTGCCAAGGCTCCTAACTACACAAAACTTAGCCTAGAAAGCGTTCAGAAGCTTCAATTTATGGTAAACGTTTTGTTTTTTCAATGGTAAAAAATAAACATCCATTTTTTATTTTCCGTAAATCATAAAATTTACTGATATGAGTACTTTTAACCAATACCTATTCGATACGGCATTTGAAAGTATCAATACTAAAATGTACTTGCTATCGGAGAAAAGTATCGAGTACCTAGATTTACTCGTAACGTTTCATCCCTACCCTGTAAGGCACGGGGGTGAGATATTTTGTTTGCTTACTGTACCAATCTAAGCGTGCCCTTGAGAAACTAATGTCTAGTCTTAGTCACGGTATTAGTGACGACGACTTTGCTTTTACAATACTGATAATTAGATGTGTTAGTACGATCTTATCAGAAATTGTAAAATAGACAAAGATCTGTAGGGTTACTCTTAAATGGATCTTGCAATATTGGGAATTGAAATTGAGTATGTCATTTTAGGTACTTTTGAACATAATACTGGCGAATTATTAACGTTTAGTTAAAAGTAAACAATGAATTATGTTATTAGATTCGTTGAATTTATTTCTAACTAATTAAAATATCATAGGATATTTTTTTACTGACTTCAATAAGAGCGACGGTGCGGGTAGAAGTTGGTTATAAATACCAACGTGTACTGTACTTAAACATTGGTTTTTCGAATTTTTGAAAATAAAACTTCAATTAATTAAATATTTTGACTGCGCATTATTTCAGGTCGACCTTGTTATAGTGTAATGATTTTTACTGATAGAAAAAACTTGTCCACAGATTCATATGTGAACACTGCGGCAAAGGTTTTCCAGTTTTAGTCGAGCTCGAAATCCATCAAGTCGCACTACACGGCACTGGACCACACTTTGAATGCTCCCACTGTCCCTTCAAAGCACGGAGAAAGTTCGACATGATGGAGCACGAGCGGATCCATTCTGGGGAACGTCCGTATTCCTGCGATAAGTGTGGTCTAACCTTCAGAAGGCGGGGTATTATGAAGAAACACCTGATACATCATGCGGAGAAAAAGGTCCAATGTCCTCAATGTCCTAGAAAGTTCTACCGTAGGAGTGAAATGTTGGCTCATGCTAATAATATCCATGACAGAGTGTATGTGTATCTTTGTGCGAAATGTGGAGTGACTTATGCGAAGTCGGAAACTGTGAGGCGGCATATGACTGAACGGCATGGGATCCCCAGGGAAATGCAGGGGAAGATAGTGAGGATTAATAAGGGTTCTAGTAATCCTGAACAGTGATGTTGACTATTTGTTTGGTTGATTATTTGTTTCGTATTTGAATCATTGAAGATAGACAATAATGATAACAAAAATATTTAATTACGCAAAGACCAAACAAAGGGTACTTGTGATGCATCTGTTGCCCGGTTGCCCGGCATTCAATAAACGAGTCGTTTTGCTAGCAACGGTTGCTCGTTTTCGACAGTCAATTCTGAATATTTTTAATGTAATGTGATCCTCCGCTACTTTTGAGAAAATTACGAATTGTTAAACTTACGGATTACGTTTCGTTGATTATAGGAATCTGGCATATATAATTCTAAAATTTACTACAGGCTCGGAACTCGGCCTCTCAGTGAGACGATCCAAATGTTACACTTACTTAATGCAAAAAGAATATTAATTTAGATCTAGGTTGTTTTCTTATTAAAAGATTCTATTTAACTTGCGATGTAGGTATGTTTGTTCAGGTGCAATTTGACCGACTGCAATAGTGAAATAATCCAGTAACCAAATATGACCAGGAAATGGGGTCGTCACATCCGGACGCCAAAGTTTAAATTATATTTATTATAATTTCTCGTTATAATATAAGGTTGCTGCGATGAAAATAACATGTTAAGAAAATTGTATTAAGTAATATTTTTTTTTAATAATGTGTAAACAAAATAATTAGAAAATATTTGCAAAATTGTATTAATAAAATTGATATTACTTATCTATGTGATTTATTAAGGCCGCGACGAGATAGCTAGTGAGCTTTCGAACAACGAAATCGGTCCATCCGTTCAAAAGCTACGATGCTACAGATAGAGACACGCAGACATGTCAAACTTATAGCACTCTTCCTTTTCCATCAACAGCGGTTAAAACAATAAGTGAAACATAATTTAATCAATTTATTTTGATCATATCATATGATATGATATATCCCTATAAACTTATGTCGATTACTAACACCGTGACTTGTGGATTGGCTATTTGCCCTTATATCCCGGCTGAGGGACAGCGACCCAGCTAAATACACATTAATGTCTCTTGCCATCAGGACAGGCGAGTGTTTATCCGCTGATTTATTCCGTACAAAATACTGTCATAGGTCAATAGTAAATCGATGTCCACCTCTCACGAACTGTTTTACAGGAAACCAGTTCGTAATCCATAAGTACCTACTTAATGTAATATATATGAAAGTTTGTCTGGCAGTCTGTATTTTACGCTTTCATGCCTAAATGGCTAGACCCATTTTGATGACGTAGGTATGATATACATACAGCTAAAGATCGGAGTTCAAACAAGCTATTTTCATTAATCAAACCTTAAATGAATATAATGAGAGATTAAAGAAAATTCTATGGAGACGAACTTGTGGGCAAACAGCCAGTATTGTGTATGTGGGTACCCACCTACCATGAGAAACACACACGGTACTTGTAGAGTAGACGGCGCGCCCTTCGTTATTTTACAGCTATTGTGCACAAACGTTGTTTCCTTATGTGATCCTCATCACTTTTGGTAGGGACTTCTAAGATATAGACATAAAACAGTTGACCTATATTCAGTAACTACCTCGCCTTTGTGGCACAGTATAAATATGAACAGCGGGGAAACTAAGTCTAATTGTCAAAATAATAATCTACTCCATTGAATCGATGGGGTTGTCACATATTTTGTTAGTTAAAAAAATATAAGTAGGAAATAGGGAGGGCTGGTTAATCCCAGCAAAAGACGAATACGTTCGTGGCATTTAAAACAATCGCGGAAGCAGATAACGTGACTACATGTCTTGGCTCCGTATTCGCTACTACAGCACTGCGAAAACTGCATAAGGGCCTCGTCGATGCGCAAATTTGGATGAGTGTGCCGTTTTCGAATATTTGTACGTAGTTTAACGCTTATAGCAGTATTATTTTCATATTGCTAAATGGCGACTCATGTATGCAACTGCCATACGTCTTAAGGTTGTCTTTCTCCGATGACAAGAAGTATTATTAAAATAAAATTGTTTTAAGAGCTTATGGTAACTACCCTGTTCATATTTGTATTAGGTCTATGATCTAGTGGTCTGATGCTGGAATTGCTGCTTGCTTGTTTGATTGATTATTATTAATGAAACAATATGCTCGACGTTTAATAAGTGCCTTGTTGGTCATATATTTGCTATTTATTAGTTAGTGCCCTGGTTGTAGGTATAAATCTACCTACTTTTTCGGAATACCTAATTTGTATTATATGTAATATGAAACTTGATGCTACTACTAAGCTACCAGATGTTTGTCCCTGTTTCTACCGCTTATTACTTTGCACTCCTGTATTAAGCCGTTTCGAAAGCAGGTGAGCTACTTATGTTTTTATACGTGGAAAATATATCCCTGATAAAATTGGAATTAGCAGAAAATTTAGGCACAGTACAAATATGAACCAGTATGGAAACTACCTATAACCGTTCGAAACGGCATACACACACAAACATGCGCATCGACGAGACATTAATATTATTTTTATTTTAGATCTTAAACATTACCATTTTTTTTTATCTTAGAACTGTTTTTAGTTTAGAAGGTTGGGATGTCAGGCTTATTATGCAAGTTTACCGGCTACCCTACTCTTTGAACCGGAACATGACAGAGTCATTTTGGTGACAGAAATAGATTAGATGATGGATGAACTCGGACAAATTGTTGCATACCACTCTACGACAAGTGGTCTTGTTGGTAATGACCTATATATTAAACTGCGCTCGCCTCTTAAGAGATGCCTGCCAGAGAGGCAAATGGTCTTTTGTACTAAGTGGACCCGGACCTACATGGGGAACAACTAAGTTTTTGCGGTGCTGGAGTAGCGAGTGAAGCGTCAAGACGAGTGATCACGTTGTTACTTCTTTCCGCGATCTTTTTAAAAATGTCACGAGCGTATGGGTCTTTTACTTTGTTTAACCGACGCCATACGATTATCTACATATATTATTTGTAAAAGTATCTTCATGCCCATTTCGCCGAAGAACTAGGTAGAGGCACACAGAGGTTACCCTTAACTAGCCGAAGACACTAAGTCCCACAATGTGATACGATACTATGTGATAATGATATGTGTCTTAGTGGCAAGCCTATCGCCAACGGGTCCCATATCAAATCCCGGCAACATCATTTCAATAGAAAATTAAAAATACACTTTTTCCTTTTTATTAGAAAATCAAAACACATTTCTTTTTATTAGAAAATTAAAAACACATAAGTATATTATTTTTCAATTGATCGCCCCGGGTTCGAATCCGGGACCAAGGAGTTATCAACGAGGTTAGTTTTACTGTTCCGTATTTGTACTCTGGCATTGGTGTCGAAAGGAGAAATAACATTCCACATTGTTTCGGTCAAGTGGAAAAATTGGCAGACGGAAGATTAATAAAACAGATATACAATGCGAATGTAGAATACGAGTACCCAGGGAGTCGTAGTTTAATATCCCACTATCAAATTACTCGGGTTTTGTCCGAGGGTAATGGTGGTAATTTAGTTGCGCACTCACTAAACTAATTTTAAGTTATCCCTGTCTTCTTTCAACTAAAGTAACAGAAGGAGACAGAACACTTTTAGTGCTGTCAAATTAGACGGTACACGTCATTTCTATAGACGTTTAATCTATTACTCGGAAAACGTTGATTAAAAACATCACAATTAGACATGTCCGCACTAATCTGACACGTTTAAACATGTTCCATCTCTTTTGTTTTTGTTTCATTTGAGAAAGATAGCATGCATCTAAAATAAGTTTAGTTTGTGAGCAGCAAAATCACCACCATTGTCAAGTCTCCAAAACCAGCGTGTTTGTAGGACAAGATGTAGAGAACGCTAAACATGACTGCAAAGATTGCAATACTTACCCTTCAGTACTCTCTACCTACCAAACAAGGAATTTGGCATGCATATATTTACGTATAAGTTATATCATGTAAAATGGCGGTACTAATGATATTGGTTAACTTAACGCTGCGTTAACTGTGATAATATTATCTAACATCGGTTAAATGTGTTAGATTAGTTAGTAATTTGCAGTTTAACTACGATTAGTGTTATTTGCAAACATTAACCGATCAGTATTTTAGGACACCACATCTTTATGAGATTTAAAATAAATCTGGTTCATTAAGCGTTTGGAAAAACTATAACTTATTCCTGCCGCCGTAATGAGTCGGTCATGTTCCGGTACGAAAGATAGGTTGGCAGGTAGAATCGCACATTTGGTCTAACATCTCGGCCTTTTTTTGTTCTTTGTACTTACAAGTGTAGGTAGGTATATCACGTCTTTTTAAAGGAACTTATATTCTTATGAACATTTACAGTCGTGGACAACTAATTAGGGACATGCAAGATAGTGAAGAACAATAACCGGTTATGTACATACAAATATAAAACCCTATTGATTTCTCAGTAACTATTATTTGCATAATTTGGTCTGATTATTATGCTTTAAATGGCTGTAAATAAAATATTAAATAAATAGAAAAAAGTATTTAATATCAAAGGTTGAATATGTATTAAATTTTAAGGTATAATTCTGTAGCTGGACATTTAATTAAGGACAGTAAATTATAATGAAAAATAGAGTTAAACAAAACTAATAATCTGCAGTATTATAGTATCTTTAACAGCTCCATTTTATTACGTGTAAAATCAGTACCCAGTAGCAAAACCTTTGTTAGTAATTACCGCTTGACACCGCTGTGGCATAGACATTATCAGTTTCTGGCATGTTTCGACAGGAATTTTTGCCCATGCCTCACAAAAAGCTTCATTAAGTTCATCTAAAGTTGTGGTACGATAAGTGGATACTTTTTTCTTGATTTCGTGCCAAACGTGCTCGATTGGGTTAAGGTCCGGGCTATTTGCTGGCAATCTAGCACCGATACTGACTGACTGGTAAGAAACACCTTGACTGAATGGGCGGTATGTTTCGGGTCGTTATCATGCTGAAACGTCCATATAATAGGGAGATGCTCCTCAGCATAGGGAAGCATCGTTTCCTCCAATATTGCCTTGTATTAATGTTGGTCTAAGTTACCCTGAACTTTCCTCACAGGTCCCACTCCACGTCCAGAAAATGAACCCCACATTTTAATGTTTCCACCGCCATGTTTCGCCTGCTTTTTTGTGAATCTTGGATTCATTTCCGCTTTTACTGGACGCCGTACGTATTGCCTTCTGAAGAAATCAAATTAACCTTGGTCTCGTCAGAGAATAATACCTACATGTTTCCATTGGGCGTAGGTCCAATGTCCATATTTACGTGCAAACGCCAAACGAGCATTTCTATGTTCTTTCTTCAACAACGGTACTTTGCGAGCCACTCTTCCAAACAACCCTGCTTCTACCAGACGTCGTCGAACGGTCCTCGCTGAGACACCAGCTCTTTCGTCTGTCCCAAACACTTCGTGTTTAATTAAAATAGAGCCTAGAAACGGATCTTTCTTAGCTAACCTGGTTATCATTCTATCTTCTTGCGGAGTTGTTTTTCTCGATCTTTTTGTTCTGGGTACGTTTAAATCTGTGTTATTGCGTCTGACATGTTGCACTGCATTGTATCCCATAGTTTTTGAACAATATAAATGTTCTGCTATCCTTCGGTATGGCCAACCATGCTCGACAACAAACTTCATGATAATTTTTCGTAGTGTTGGATCGCAACTTTTACTTTTACCCATATTTCTTAAAAATATTTTGCAAAACTTAAAATAAATATCGGGATTGCCGCCAAAACTACCACGAAACAATAAGAGAAGAAGTAAAAAAGTATTGAGATTCAAATTTTGAAAAAAGAACGCAATATCTCTGTGTCCCTAATTAAATGGCCATCAGCATTATTTGAACAAATAGCACTACGATAATCTATCAGCTATAGTGTAAAGAGGTTTAATGTTTAAGAAGTTGTTATTGTTTGTATAATCGGGCACATAAATGACTAATGATACTTACATGTAAGAGATATGGAATATGGTTCTCTCTCTTGTTGGAAAACTCGTTGGAAAATAAATAAATTCACAATTCGGTTTAACCAAAGAGTGTCCCTAATTAGTTGACCACGACTGTATATTTACAAAAATATGTATTGGGACATCACTGTAAAACTTCAAATTCCTTTATTTTTTCTCTAAGTGATAATACTCTTGAGGTTATTGTTATATTACTTAGTTATTAATTGTCCGTATAAATCTCCTTTTGCGTCCTATTTGGATTGAACCTGGTGATTTGGTCATTATCTTCCTACCTTACAAAATATTATATTTTGTTAATTTTGCTTCGCCCTGAGTAATATAATAAATAGTATAGAATTTCGCATATAAAGCTTGATTGCCCGCAAGTTTAATATTAACAAGATAATTTTCCGCGAACCCCCGTTCATCAAATCGTATAATTAGGCCGGTAATAGTGTCTATGAATCCGGTATCATGAGTAATCAGCTTTACATGACTAATGAATTAGATTAATAGCATGTATTTGATTATCTACAATATATTATGTGAAGAGTACTGTCGGTTGATTTGTACGTAGCTATGTTTCATAATCGATTGCAAATAAATGGCTGTTTTGCAATCCATTCAAATCAAACTGTGTTAAAGTTTTTTCACAAGTCGCCCGTATTAGTAACAGCGCTTGTTTATCTCTTCAGTCGACAATACGTCAATGCTCTCCTTTGTTGTGTTCCAGCGTGGAGCGTTGTGTAGTAAGTACCTACTATTAATTTCACTAAAACGTCACTGTTTTGTTTTCTCTGTGATGGTCCGGGCTCCTTTGTAGAATAGACCATCTGCCTTCCAGTACCAGACAGTTCGTTAAAGGCGAGCATAGGCTTACCGTCACAAACACCGTGACATCTAACTAGGTGGTAGAGTTTTGCAGTGACTTGCCCGGATTGGTACCACCGTCTTACCTATTCCTGCCGCCATAATGTCAGAGCTTGCCGTTGACGTATTTCGGTTCAGAGGGTACGGTAGCCGGTAAACTTAATTTTGCGCGAGGCCTAACATCTTGGCTTCAGGTTGGTAACGCACCATTATCACCTTTGGTATCTCTAGACGGCGTAAATTTCTTACCATCAGGAAATCCGTCTTGTTTGTTTGCATTCCCATGTCATAAAAAAAATTGGTATCCGAGCATAATGTCAAACTGTGGTTCACGCAAATATTATTACGAATTGATAGTAATTGTATTCGCTATATATTTCCGATTTTATTATAAATTACATCGCCTCTGTAGTGTATTGGTGTGGTCTCGGGCTCGATTCCCAGGTCGGGTAACTTGAAATGTGAATATGGATTTTCTGATAAGTGGATTTTACAAAGATTCTGGAGTCGCGTCTATATAAATCTAGAAACTACCACCGGAACGTGTGACGCAGTGAGAGGATCCGACGAAGTCAATTCAGCGGACTTGTCTTTTTTCCGGGAAAATCACAGCTTTGGCCGGAATTGGATAATACCCCGTTGGAGATAAGTTTGCCTCCTATTGCGAAACTATTGCGAGTTTCCGGAACACTAATCTCACACGGCTCTCCTTATGGTATAAGACACCCGACACCATAGTTGCGTTGCAGGGTATAGTTACGTTGCTGTCCTATAGCCAGCATGTTCTTATTGTGCAAGTCTAACGGCTACTCTACCTTTCGGACTGAATCATGACAGAGAAAATATAGCAGCACGCATAGAAAAGGCGGTGAATATCTTACCAAGTTAGTGCAAAGCACTCGACCACCTGTAGTGTTGTCAGTAATGTCCAATTCAAATTTAATCATTTAAAACCTTCGTTAACTGTACCTACTTAGTAAAGAACGTTTTATTGTTGTCCATATAAACTTTCACTGAGCTTTTACAACGTAAATTTAAAACACACCTTTGAGAATAACATTGTAGGGCTAGATAACAATGTTGCAAATTACATGAAGGTCAGCGCTTTCCAATCTTTATTCTTAGCTATATTTCATCTGAATAAGTACCATTTACTTTTCCTTCCCCTTCTTAATGGCTCGTTATTGTCTCGTTCTAGTTTAGAATTACCCAGATCATCTGCATCCTTGTCAAGCAGCTGGTAACAGGCGATCGATGGTCATCACCAACAAGACCACTGGTAAGAGACTGCTATTCTCAAATTTTTCCGGGTAGATATCCACCGCCTTACCTACGACTCTGTTATGTTCCGGTTAGGTTAGTGTAACCGGTAGACTTGCATAATTGACCTAACATCCAGACCACAGGATGGCTACGCACCTGTTACCTATTCGGTGTCTATATAAAATGGCTGTCTCATACCATCTAGAGACTCGTGTTTTAATCGCTGACCCCTCATATAAAGCTAGGATTGGTAAAATTATTAACGCAATAAGCATAAAATTTTGATTCAGGTTGGCAACACTTCATTGACATTTCGTATTTAAGTGACGCACATTTTCTACTTTCAGCAAATTCGTCTGCTTTTTTAATAAATAAAACTCCTTATTTCTTCTTTTCGGTGCTTGGTTTATTTGAATTGTAAACACGTCGTACTAGGGTTATTTGTAGATAAATAATTATCTTTAACATGGCAATATGTTTTCGTCAACATTTATTAAAAACCTTCCTTTCCTTGTTTTTTGTAGTCGTGTACATGGTGTTGTCACTCTTTCAAATAGGGATTGTCAATCTTTTAAATATCTTTCAACAGTTAAATTTTAAGACAATGTTCAGAATCAATATTACTTTGAATTTTTAAAATAATAAAATATATAAATTAAAATTTTTATCCGACCCGAAATTTAAGACGCATGGATTTATCGTAAACGAGGTATTTAACTGATCCCGTCGATTGCAATCGCAAGCGTATGGTGACATAATAACCTATATCTACTATAACCTGTTTTTTAATCTCGAAGACTGAATTGACAGATGTAAATGACCAGGGAGCCTACCATAAGCTTTGACAAAACAGTCTTGTAAAAGGAAAGTTTTACTTCTTTCATAAAATATCATTACTTTAGTTCGTGCCATGAGCTTTTAAATCAGTCTTGTTTTATTACCGCAATGATCGAACGATTTTTGTAAATTTTGTGTATTACCTGCTACATTCTTTTTTTTATTCGTCTTCTTCTTTCCTATGTATATGGCGTCCAATTGTTTTTCACAATATAATTAGCCAGTTACAAGTATGAAACTTATTTATATAGGTCCCCTTACGACAGACTAAGATTCCTTAGTTATTAGAATCTATTAATTTGTTTTTATTCGATATGCATTTTTCTAGTTAGTTATATAGTTAGTTATCTAAGGTCTTAGATAAAGCGATGGCACCCTTATTGAGCGTTGGTTTGGATGCTATCGCTATAACAATAATAAGAAAATACACGATAGACCAATTTCTTTGGGCAGGTATCCATGGTCAGATCGCATTGTTAGACTGATCTGACCACGCCCACTCTTTTTTGTCCTTGGTCAGACTTACGTAATCTAACTACGGACACATGGAAAAAAATGTATCTATGACCAGACTGTGGTGTTATAATATGAAATTCTTCTTTTTCCATACAATATGAAATCATGTACCTAATATAAACTAAGTGAGTATGTAGGTATACGCATTCAAATTAGAATTCTCAATAAAAACTACACATTTAGATACAGATAAGATGTCAATATTATTCGCACTTCCTAGATTAATGGGTAGCCATAAATATTAGATTGGCCTGTTCCAGATTGATTGGTGTGCAAGAAGAATTTGGAAATATTAATTTGGAATGATATCTCTCAAAATTAATATCATTTTAGAATAAGAAGTAAATAGAGTTATATAATCTTTGTCATGTTGTGGTCCGTAGGGTTGGGTAGACGGTAGACTTGCATAATTATAGGCCTAATTCTGTTGTTGATACCTGGTAGAATTCCATTGTACACAATTTTTAAGGTAAACGCCTGTACTTTTCGACTATACACTTTTTATGTTATACTATAGCCAACCGGATTCACCGTTCACAGCATCATCAAGGTTTTATAACTAAAAATAAATAAGTCTATTTTATTTTCATGTTCAGTTTTTGGTTGTAAGTTACTGACTGTACGAAAATAAAAAAACAAACCACAACTAAGTTATACCATATCAAGATTTTCCCTCAAAAATAGGGATTCCTGTTTCTTACATGTTTGATTGAAAAAAAATAAAAATGATGTCGTACGGAATAAAATGTCAGAATATCACACATGAGAATATTGTAGTCAAATTGTGAAAATATACGAATGAAACTATTAAATTAAATTATTAAAATACAATCAAAAATTAGGTAATGATATGAAATTAAAATTAATTGTGAACATATGTCTAAATATAAATCATTAAAATAAATAATGCTACCCTAAACATTTAAAAATTTAAGTTGAGTAGAGGGGATTTTAATCAAGTCTAGCTGATCGTTTAATAAAGTTGGGCTATTTTTAGGTTTATATATTTCAAGCGCTATAATATACGAGGGTCAAACTGAAAGTTCTTAGAAAATCAAAAACTAAGCATTCTAGCAAGTTGTTAGTTTTATTATAACTTTTCAAAATAGCGTCCATTTACATCAATATATCGCTGCATTCGATGGAACCATTGAGAAAAGCACCTTGCCCACTCGGCCTTAG
>NJDC01007239.1:108803-121063 GCA_002245475.1 Calephelis virginiensis | reverse complement strand
CAATGTAGCATAATAGCCAATGTGGTGTACGGGATTACAAAGAAGGATAGCTACTTTAAACTTATTTACACAAGATTGACCTCTGAGTCCTGGGGTAATAACACACCATTATCATCTTTGAAATCTACAGGTGATACATTTTCTTACTATTAGAAAATGAATACGTTGTTTGCTTTAAAATCCCACAAGCAAGGATTTCGGGTTCATAATGTCTCTTTCTAAGTAATAGGTTGATCATCTATATATTAATATGTGATGCCAAAACTGCATCCGCGCAATTTTCGTATAAAGGGAACAGGAGCATAAAATTTGGCACACTTATTGTTTATGTGTAGAAGTGCAAATGTTAATATTTTTCAATAATAATGCTAATAAAGTATATTGAATGAATAAATAAAACATTACCCACAGTACCATGCATTTAACACACACAAACAAATATATTGATGATAATGACAAAAGATAACAGTTGGTGCACTAAAAAGTTTGAAAACAAAGTAGTTAAAAAAAAAAAAAGTAGTTAGTCTTGAGAAATGAAGATCGCCTTCTTATTAAAAAGATATTAAACTTTATTATGGTCCACACTTTTAACCACTAGTTCAAATTAAAAAAAAAAGTATCTTCACGCTCATATCCCCGAAGATGTAGGCAGAGGTACAACCAAGGCACCCACGACTAGCCGAAGATACTTAGTCCCACAATGTGATAGGTGGCAAGCCTATCGCCAACCGGGCACAATTCCAATCCCGACCAACATTTTTTTTTATTATTAGAAAATTGGAAAAATCCAATTTTCTTTTTGTTGGCCGACCCGTTATTCGAACCCGGGACCTCATGCAGTCAAGTCCAACACCCGGACCACTAGACCACAGAGGCGATTTAATATTTAGTTCAAATTAATATTTATAATAAACACAATTTCAAAATTTATTAGTGTAAGATAAGTACTTGCAAAGGGAGAAGAATTAATAGAAGGTAAACAGCACTTTTAATAGAGTAAATAATACAAGAGGAGCATAGTTTAGAAAATAATATGAGAAATCACAATAAATTCTTTTAAAACTAACTTAAAACTTATCGCCTCTGTAGTCTAGCAGTCATGGGGGGTGGTTATGTATCTCAGTTGCCAACTCAAACTGCAAAAGTGTACATCAAATGACATCATTCGTGTTTGCTATCTCTATTGTATTTCTGTTGGTCACTGGAGATAGCAAATATAAAACATGTCATTTGACAGCTATTTGGTGTACACTTAACCATTTTGAGTTGGCAACTGGGATACACAATCAGCCCCCAGGTGTTGGACTTGACAACATGAGGTCCCAGGTTCGAATCTGGGGTCAGGCAACAAAAAAAAATTGGCTTTTCCAATTTTCTAAAAAATTAAAAATTGGAAGAACTAGTGTCTTCTGCTAGTCATGGATGGTTTGGTTGTACCTCTCTGGCTTAGCTCTTTGGGGACATTTTTTTATGTTATTGTAAGACACACAAATAGATGGATTTCCTGATGGTAAGAAATTTATAATGCCTAGAGACATCAAAGGTGGTAATAGCGTGTTGACAACTTGAGGCTAGTATGTTAGGTCTCGAGCAAAATTAAGTTTACCGGCTACCTTATCCTTCAAACCGGAACACGTCAACGGAAAGCACTGACGTTATGGTGGCAGGAATAGGTAAAGCGGAGGTACCAATCTGGGTGAGTCACTGCGATACTCTACCACCTAGTCAAATGTCACAACGACATTAAGGCAAACCACTGGCAGGAAGGCAAATGGTCTATTTTGCAAAGAAGCCGGGAACAACATGGGATCATTTGGGGAGTTAAAAGTATAGTTATTTTTCCCTGTACATTGCACTACTTCCATCATTATATTGGCAGCATTGTATAATATATGTCTCTAATAAAAAAAAGACAAAAGAGATGAAACATTTTAAATAAGTAAAATTTATCAGCACATCTCAGCTTTGAACAGCGCAGTTCAATCTATGTTTTAAATAATATTTTCCAAGTAATAGATTAAACATTTGTAAAAAAAGTAATGTACAAACTAATCTAACATCTACAAATGTGTCTCTTTCTTACATTTGTTGAAAGAAGATACTGGTAACTTTACTTATTTATATTTGATATTTTCTTGGTAAAATTTCCAAATATTCATATTTTCAAATAAAGAAACACTTGTACTGTTTTACATATCACTTATAATTTATTATTTTGTAAATAGCCTACCAGTTTCGCTTATACAGCATCATCAGGGGTAAAACTTAAGTTTTAGTCGTGTAAGTAATAAGTTTTATCCCTGTTTAAGTTATAAGTTTAGCCCTGATGATGCTGTCTAAGCGAAACCAGTAGGCTATTTACAAAATAATAAATTATATGTGATACATAAAACAGTACAGGTGTTTATTTACGAATATGTTTATTTATTTATTTATTATCTAATCTAGTTTTGTTTAAACTATTTGTAACTAAATAGAAAATATTACTAAAGTAGGAACTAAGTATGCTCCAAGATAAGATTAGGCTGTTTTTCTATCCTTAATGTCCTTCTGGGGATATTAATGCAACAATAACAACAACAACAAAATTAACCATTATATTTTACATATCATATAAATAATAAATATCCCTGACTGTGTTCACATATTGAATTTAACCCCAAAGTATGCAAATGATATGCTTGTGTTATGGGTGCTTGTCAACAATACTAGTGATTAGAAATACTTAAATAGATACCAGAATAAATTTAATAAGCACCCAGACCTGGAATTGCAGACATCTAAATGTTCATCACACAAATGCCTGCCCCTATCTGAAAATCGAACCCTAGCCTCACTGTTGGTCCCTGTAGTTAGGTGTGTATGCTAGCCACACAACCAACGAGGCGGTCAAATAATTTAAAATCAAAAATGTTCTGTAAAAAGCAGGCTGAATAAAAAAATTCTGTTGATCTCATGATTCCATTCATTTCTTTAAAATAGCAATTACCGTCCTACCAAAAATAATTCTGCCAATATCACAGTAACAAATTTTACTTGCATTTTTATATTTTTCTTCTTATTTAATAAAATGATTAGTATTTATTTCGTATTTATAAAGATGAGTTTGTACAAAAAATACTACAAAATAAAAATAACCATTGATGGTAAACACCTTATCACGATTTATAATGTAAAAAAACTTACTATAATCTTTACAACTTTTATCAAAATTAGATAAAGCAAATTATTATCAAATTTAGCATTAAAATTTTTCATAATACTTAGGAATACCTATTTAATGTCTTTAAGACTAAAAGTATTAAAACACACTAAACTAATAAAAATAAATAAGTAGAAAAAGTTAGTTATCAGGAGTAGTGTCATAAATATTATTTTGGGTACATTGCTCACTTAACTCAAATAAATAAACATCGAACTTTTTTTATTGTTTTTTTGACACAAATGATTGAAATGTGACCTATCTGGGAGTGGTCACATTTTATTTGCACAGCTAAAGAAAATAAGTAGTGACATCAATTGTGATAGAAATTTAGTATCGGAAATGAGACAATATTTATTTAAATCCCTCTCTGCGGGAGAGAAGTATCCGAAGACAGATCCCAACCATTTAACTTTTTTTTTACTAGAAAAATGCTTTAAAATATAATCACTTACCGACAGCATAACAGTTTCTATTTTCTATTTTCTGCCACACAGTCATGTTTGTAAACACAAATTTTTATATTTTAATTTGTAAAACTTGTAGAACTCGTCATTTTTGTCGCGGTCAAAACTTTGTCAATTGTCAAAAGTTTTGACTCAAAACACGATGTCTATGATCAGGTGGAGATTTCAGTGCTGCCATATTACTTATTATTTCTCTATGGTTACTTCTTGATATCATTACAGCTGACATTTCTTAAAAACCGATCAACAAAACAAAAGACTTCTGTAAAGTATTAAACATATTATAAAGAAATTCTATTTATTTCGAAACAGCATAAATGAGTAGATATACGATTAAAACTTTTCCATGCAGAGTTTCAATTTCTGAAACGAGCCAATGTGAATGTCAGACCAAACGCCTCGGAATGAAGTAGATTATGTGTTTCATGTGTATTGTATGCGTTACCGTCATCTAAGCTTTTAGGGACACCTATTTTTTCAATGATATTCTTCACATTCACTCTTCATCTTTTAATGGAATTTTCTTTACCTTTTTCTTTACCTTTTGAAATAAAGAGGAATCATTGTTTTAGGATGTTTGGATAGAAAACGAAAGTAATTTTGTAACAGTTTAATGCATACTTTTATGCAAACCTAAGGATATAAAAAAGTATAAGTAATTTTCTTTAAATTTTGGTAAGAGTTTAGGTCAAATCATAGATTAAGAATATACAAGGTCAACAAAGCGTAAGACAAAAATTGACTTAGAGGAAAAGAGAGAGAGAAAGAGTTAAGTACCGATGACACAATATATGTTTACGCGAGTAAGAGCCCATAGCGTCCCGGGTCACCGTAAAGTTTGTGAATTTATTTAATAATCTTACTTATTTAACGTTTAGTATTGTGTTTTGTAAGCGCATGTGACGTTACAAAACATAACAATCCCAAAAATTTGAATTTTACTTTAGTTTTTTTAATGTGGTAAATTTTAGTTTTTTTTAACCCTAGAGCACTAATAATCGCTCATCTCATCTCTCATAGTTTTTTCGTAATAATTTCAAACTTTGTACATACCGCGACGTGATGGATAGTGGTCGCGCGTCTTGCAGGCTCTTGTCTTCTAAGAGTTATGGAGCCTTAGGTCGCCTGGTAGGCGATCCTTAGTATTAAAGGTATTTTTTTATAGGCTTCTTTATGATTTTTAGAGTTTTTGACTTGATTAGTGTTAATCATATTTATAAAAATGTATATTTTTGTTGACTGATGAATCCAAATGATAGACAAATGATAGAGAAATAGTTGGTGGAAGAGGACTCTTTTAGTGAAAATCCGAATGGTAGTCTTCGACTTTTAAATGGAAAACTATTTAGAAGTCGAAGAGTACGATATCGAAGAAATGTCATAAAAAAAGGATAAAGAAGCGTGTGTAACTTCTGTCCTGCTAAAAAAGACGCATGATTATATGTTACTATACTAAATGTAACAAACCATTTTGTTTGGACATCGATCGCCTAATTGCTTCTCTTGTTATAAAAAATAAAAAGGCTAATTATAAAATTATCTCCTATAAAAATATTATTAAATTTCGTGTTGATATTGAGTGAAATTAGTCAATTTTGGTGGCATTTTGTAATTATGAAAAAACGTCGACCATCTTTTCTCTTAAATATTATTAACATGACATGACTTCCTGACGACTTATGACTGATGACTAATTAAAATTAATTGAAATTGATCTAAAATTTGATGCAAATTTCTACTTGACTAATGGCTAAATACTAGCGTGAAGGCCAAAACCTAAAGAAAGAAAAGAAAGAAGAAGTTATCACTTACGCTTCAAAAACATACACTTCAAAATATTGTTAGTTTTAAGATTTTTTTAACCCTAGAGTACCTATTAATACAACTTTTTTACTGCTTTATACTAATCATCGCTTGGGAGACTACTTTCGAAATTAAATAGTTTTTTAGGAGTTTTTATTAAAATATAAAAAAATATATGTTTTACATAATAGGCCAACTTTTGCCTTTGTAAATAGGTATTATAACAAAAAATATCTTTTCTTAATCAACACAGCCTTAAATAGTGTTGTAAACTTAATACTTAAGTATCTTTTTTGGCGTAATAGAGATATCATAAGAGTAAAAAAATATATTTTTTATAGATAAAAATCTTAAAACTAATATTTTTTCTAAAAGAACAATATCAGTACGATGAGATGACTATAAAAAACTAATGATTAGCATCACAATTTTTATAGGACATAATTTTATAATTAGCCTTTTTATTTTTATAACAAGAGAAGCAATTAGGCGATCGATGTCCAAACAAAATAATTTGTTACATTTAGTATAGTAACATATAATCATGCGTCTTTTTTTGCAGGACAGAAGTTACACACGCTTCTTTATCCTTTTTTTATGACATTTCTTCGATATCGTACTCTTCGACTTCTAAATAGTTTTCCATTTAAAAGTCGAAGACTACCATTCGGATTTTCACTAAAAGAGTCCTCTTCCACCAACTATTTCTCTATCATTTGTCTATCATTTGGATTCATCAGTCAACAAAAATATACATTTTTATAAATATGATTAACACTAATCAAGTCAAAAACTCTAAAAATCATAAAGAAGCCTATAAAAAAATACCTTTAATACTAAGGATCGCCTACCAGGCGACCTAAGGCTCCATAACTCTTAGAAGACAAGAGCCTGCAAGACGCGCGACCACTATCCATCGCGTCGCGGTATGTACAAAGTTTGAAATTATTACGAAAAAACTATGAGAGATGAGATGAGCGATTATTAGTGTTCTAGGGGTAAAAAAAACTAAAATTTACCACATTAAAAAAAACTAAAGTAAAATTCAAATTTATTGCATGCTGCGAAGACTATTTTGATGTGTGTAGTTATTGATACATATAAACTCGATTGTAAGTTGCTGACTAACGGCCAATGTTAATAATGTATCTCAAGCTAATGGATTTCAAGCAATCTAGATAGCTGCGTATCCGGCGGCCTATCCCATACCTAATTGCCATATTTATCCTGTCCACAGATATGTTATTGGCAAGCGATAACATAAAAATGGATCAAAATATCGATCTTGGACAGCAAGTTTTGGATTAGGATTGATTATTAATATTGGCCGGTAGACTATTCAGAACTTAGATGGATTTGTACAGATACGGTTTACATTAACGGATTTAATCGCCTCTGTGGTCTAGCGGTTCGGCGTCGGACTTGATTTCTTGAGGTCCCGGGTTCAGCCCCAGCCCAGGCAACAAAAAAAATAGAAAATGCATATTTTTAATTTTCTAATAAAAATAATGTTGCCCGAGATTCGATATGTGCCCGGTTGGCGATAGGCTAGCCACCTAATACATTGTGGGCCTTAGTGTTTTCGGCTAGTCGTGGGTGCCCTGATTGCGCCTTTGCCTACCCCTACGGGGATATGGGCGTGAAGATACTTACTTACTTACTTTTACGGATTATTCATGAAGCACATGGCGAACTCAGAGGCCTTGCATCAGCTAGGGTCTGCGGGACCTGGAATGATAAACTTTCTTAATAATTTGTCTCTAAATAATTAAGTTAATAAAATATCTAATACAATATTTGCACACCAAAAGTTTGTAGAATATACACATATATTTTTTTAATTTTTAACATCTTTGTAGCACTCATATTCAGCAAATAAATATTTTTCATTTTACTTCTAAACGAGGAATAGTAGCGAAAAAAACCTTGAATTAACATAAGGATTTGGGTAACTTTTTTCATTGTTATTTTAGATTCACCCGAATGACCGTTAAATACGTACCTACATATAAAGTTAAACGGATTGGCTCTACCTCCCCGCTCCGGACCTACCTATTCTTGTTACCTTAGTGTTAGTAATTGCCAACGATATATGTTAGACTGTAGACTTGCAAATGTGATACGTAACACCTTTATGATAACGTTAAAATTCTCAAAAGATCACGATACTCCAGTAATATATCGTCTCTATCTTCGGCGACCGGAACCAACCGGAACTATCAAAATTTAGATTTCGAATTTTTTTTCTTTGTTCGTTCTGCGTCTATGGATTTAAAATTTCAATTAATTAGTGGCGCTGGCATGGTAAATCCGGCCCTGTGCCTATAAGATCAGATGCTCACGAGGAAGGAAAAATATTGCACAAAAACTTAGTTTAGAAAACAGTTATTTACCAATATCAAACTCCGATATCAAAAAATGGTATCGTCTAACTACTCATAACTGGTGGTAGGCTCCTGTTCAGCAGTGCGTTGAGACTGGTACCACCGTTTTACTTATTCCTGCCACCATACCGTTAAAGTCGCTTCCTCTGTCCCTTTCCCTTTTTAATGCTTAAATCTTTAAAACTACGCAACGGCTTTTAACATGAAGGTTTACATGTACTACATACAAACCAAATATTAGCACGTTGATATATTTGTATTTTTACACGTTTATTGCATATCTATAGATATAGATCCAAGTTCAAACATAAGCATTTATTTCAAAAATTAAACCCCAAAGGACTTTAGCAGTAGATGAAAGTTTGTATTAAAATTGTATTTATTGTAACTACTCCTAATATTTTAAATTTGACTGCATGGTTTTTAACTTTTTTGTGATTGTTACGCGATTACTCCGCCAATAGCTAATCGATTTTGAAAGTTTTATTTTAGAAATATACTCGTATGTCATTATTCCGAGGTTATCCCATATTAATTTTATCATTATCCGATTAGGTTCTTGATTTTTACTTAAAAATATTCGTCTATGTGAACGAAGATTTTTAAGTTGATAAGTATACCTTACTAAAAACATATGCAAACTTAAAACTACCAATGAGATGTTGACAAAATATATCCCACATATCCCATTAGTAGAACTAACTAATAAAATAACTGAGGTAGAGTTCTGCAGTTTTAATGTGATTAATCTTATATGTAAAATTCTTGTGTCACAATGTACGTACCAGTACTCGTCTGAAACGGCTTGACCGATTCTCATGAAAATTGACAAAATGGAGCATATTGAGTAGGTCAGAAAATCGGTTAACATCTATTTTTTATAACTCTAAGTGATGAGGGTGACTCACTCCAATTTACTAAAATCTTACTACTAAAATCTTATCTTACTTTAGTTACTAAAATCACATTAAAAATATAGCAGAACAACATAAAGACAAATACTACAGCGTTAAGAAAATAGGAACCGTCGTTAAAAGAACTTAAGATGGGGGATTAGAAACAATTTCTAGAATAATCAGCATTACCAAACGCCTGTAGTGGTAGCCAGAATTTTGACAGACTACACTTTCACGTTCTGTTTACCTATTGGCTTACCGTCACGAACACCGTGACATCCTACTAGGTGGTAAAGTTTTGCAGCGACTCGTCCGGATTGGTACTTACCACCACCTTAATTATTCCTACTGCAATAACGCCAATGCTTGCCATTGACGTGTTCCGGTTCGGAGGTTAAGATAGCCGGTAAACTTACTTTTGCTCGAGGCTTAACACCCCGGTCTCATGTTGGTAACGCACCATTACCACTTTTGGTATCTCTAGGCGGCGCGAATGTCTTATCAACAGGAAATCTGTCTGCTTGTTTGTCTTCTAATATAAAAAAACGTACTGCAATTAGTAACATATATTTATATACCTATATACACAGTCATGATAATAAATTAGTAATATTGGACCACTCATCATTGCCACTTCAGGAGGACACAAGGACGTTCTGCGATGACACTGATAGATTAGGTACTTCTAGGCGTCAGCAGATAAGTCCGGAATCCCTTTGGACTTCTCACCAAATATTATCACTCGTCTGATTGTATTTGATCCTGTACTGCAAAAATAGGTTAATCTATTCCTTTGATAAAACGATAGAAGAGTGAATTCTCTAGTTTTGGCGCCATCGAGAGAAAAAATTGGTCGAAGTTTTTTCATAATCATTGAATTTCGTGTTAATAATGAGTGAAATTAGTCAATTTTGGTGGCATTTTGTACAATTTTGTTCAGTGAAAGTGCACAAATGAAATAATCATGAAGAAATTAGCGTATCGTATATTTCCTCGTTGCCGCCAAATCTCATTACGTGAGCTTGTGTAAAAAGGCCACCGCTTTACCCAAGAGCCTGACATGACCAACTGGCGACTTATGACTAATGACTTAATATGATTTATTAAAATTGATGTAAAATTTGATAAAAGATGTAAAATAAGCCTTTGTTAATATATAATGGTTATAATGGATTTCCGCAAAGTAACGCCTGATTCAATAAAATATGTAAAATTTGATGTAAATTTCTACTTGACTAATGGCAAAATACTAACGAGATTACCAAAACCTAAAGAAACAAAGAAGAGTAAATTCTGTATACTGAAGATACTTAACAAAAATTGATGCGACTAAAAAAGGGCAACAGAAACACATGTTTAGCATTTACAGAAATTTTGTCTGTATGTGTATCGTGAGTGCGATTCACGTCGAATCGACTGAACCGATAAAAACGAAATTTGACTTGTAAGTACCTCCTTTACGTCCCGAATGGTTATTTAATACTTTTTGTGACGCTTACTAAAAGAGTAGGGAGAGGGGTAACTTTTTTTATGATATTGGAAGGTAAACAAGCAGACGGATTTCCTGATGGTAAGAAATTCACGTCGCCTAGAGACACCAAAGGTGGTAATGGTGCGCTGCCAACCTGAGGCCGGGATGTTAGGCCTTGAGCAAAAAAAAGCTTACTGGCTAACTTACCCTCCAAACCGGAACACGTCATAACGTTATGATGGCGGGAATAGGTAAGGCGGTGGTATCAATCCGGGTGAGTTGCTGCGAAACTCTACCACCTAGTCAGATGTCACGGTGCTAGTGGCGGTGGGCCTATGCTCGCCTTTTACGAGCTGCCTGGCAGGAAGGCAGATGGTCTATTCTGTAAAGGAGCCTGGACCAACACGGGGAGACCTAAAAGTCAAAATATAAATTTGGGTATAATTTCAGAACGCGAAGTTCGCTTTATTTTTTCTTTTCTAATTTATAGAAAGTGTTATAGAGCTCTTACACACGAACGGCTTGTCACCAACAGCATAGGTAGCTGCAGTCGTCAACGCGTCGGCGGCAGTCGGCGACAGGCGACAACGCTTGCCGTCACAACTGCAAGCGACGACTGCCGCCGACGCGTTGACGACTGCAGTTACCTATGCTGTTGGTGACATGCCGCTCGTATGTAAGAACACTTACGGATTGTACCCTATTTTTTCTGGATAGGTTTTGTGGTTTAGATATTAGACTTAACAACACTAAGCATAAAGTCATAAAATAACAGACACATATTTTGAACGCACTGGGCAAATTATTTTTAAAATCAAAGCAAATCAAATAACATTTATTCGAAGTACGTAACTACACATACACGTATCGACGTCAAAACGTAACATTATGTAATAGCAAACTATACAAAAATAAATTCACATATACATACATATCCTCACGTAACCTCCCTCTACAGGATATGCTGAGAGCATTGCCAAGTGAATTGAGTTTACCGGGTTGGCTATTAAATGATACAGATATTACTTGACAAATGTCTAGTTAATTAAATACTTATAATACACAGGTAGGTACATTTATCACATTCTAATTTAAAATAATTTATTCACATTAAACCGCGAAAGACGTACTTGTACGCGTTAATACTAGTCGAAACTACCACTAAAAACAATAAAAACAACATATTCATCAGACAAAAAGCTTGTAATCTAACTCTTCGATCAAAGAGTCGATCAAAAGGCGGTTCGGAAAACTAGCAAACGGCCTTTTGATGACAGAAGACGACCCTTGACATCAAAGACATTCTCTTATTACCACTTAATGGGAAAAAAATAGGGTGAAAATGTGTACAATTCCGAGAATCTTGTTTCCCATTTAACAATTACAACGTTTCTTCTTCCAAGAAAAAGGAGACAAATTAATTTTGGTGAGATGTGTTTTTCGATTTTCGCTTTTTTAACGCTTCTTTCATTTCTGTGATATAGCGGTCCAGGTGTTGGATTTAACTTCATGAGGTCCCGGGTTCGGATAGCGGGTCGGGCAACAAAAAGAAAATGCGGTTTTTTAAATTTTCTGATAAAAAGAATGTTGCTCGGATTACATTGAATTGACATTAGAGACTTCGGCTAGTCGTAGGTGCCTGGTTGTGCCTCTGCTTACCATTTCGGGGATATGGGTGTGAAGATTTTTTTTTTCTTTTATATTGGAAAAATGAGAAAACATTTCACACAAAAATCTCTTGATGCTACACAAATTAATGTAACCCGATATTAAGTGAATTATAGTTTTGGTAAAGTGATAAATGTCACGGTTTGTTATTTTTGTAGTTTGCAAAAATCTTATATGTAGGTATCTATACAAAATTCTCGTGTTATAATATTCGTTTATGTACTCCTTCGAAACAGCTTGACCGATTCTCATGAAATTTTGTGAGCATATTGAGTAGGCCTGAGAATCGGTCAACATCATTCATACCCTAAAGTGACAAGGGTGACTCATCCCAATTTTTTTTACTTAAATCACATTAAAAAAAGTGTG